>JBCAUI010399843.1:0-14403 GCA_038406195.1 Haplosyllis anthogorgicola | reverse complement strand
GCTACCTCAGCTGTTAATAGAATGTTAATAAGTGTTATTAGAATGAAATAAATGTAATAGAAATGGCTTTAAGCTTTTGCTTGCTCTTTGCATTCACTTCGCCTCACCACCGATTGATGCTAGTCGACAATATTATATCAAAAATTTAGAAAAAAACACTGAATTTGCCCGAAGGATAGGGCGTTTTCATAAACCTAAACGTACCGTCCTTAACGCACTGACGAAAACGGTATATGTTAGGTCAATGGGCCTGACGCTAAAGAAGTGGTGTTGCACACACGTTGAGGGTTGTGAATACGCGCGGTCCCAACAAATGTTCAAGCTGTGCTTTTGATGCGCTATTGTTAAACTTCTGATACAAATTCCGTGTACTGGTAGTTTGCTTTTAATTTTCAACAGATTAATGTATTTCATAAAACACATCTATGTGGTTATTTCTGTTGTATTCCTGTGAATGGTAAGATATGCTCTTACAGAGTCATTTTAACTAATCTTACAACAAAGTGGGAAATAAGGATATTGTCCAAACTGCAAGAAATTGAGTTAGGCAAAATGAGCCATATTTACTTACAACATGGGGATAATGAAATCATAAATCTGTATTGTGTAACCAGATGAAGGCTCGCAAGTACAGTGTACTTCCTGCAAGAAGGAAGATGTTTTAGAAACACATGGGGCGTAATGTAAAAGCAATAAAATTTCACCAACTGTTTTTTATTTCTGCCTCACTCGTTGGGAAGAAATCGAATCAATGAGCATAATTGCTACCTGCAGCTCTTGAAATAAATTTAATTTTTGTGATAATAGAATTCAATGCTGTGTTTTGACTAGAACAAAACACGTGTTTCCAAAATAAACAGGCACTTCAATTTTGGAAACAAATATTCACAGCTCTTGAAATTCCTATCGATTTTGAAAAACAAACGAAAGAAGAATACATTCCAGGATATGTTTTGACGTGCTATTGTTTCAAAGTGATAGGAATTTCATTGTCTCATGCTGTTCTTTTCTCTGGGGCGTAAGATCGGCGTGAATTGCTATTGTGTTAAAAAGCTATTGTTCCAGATCCAACTTATTTCTTGAGATGTTGGCAACGATGAGAAACATATTTAGATTTTTGGTACTGTTTGAAAAACATTTTCTGGCACGAGCTACTACAATTTAGGTTGTTTGCTATGCAAATTCCACAATTCAAATTCAGTTTTTACAATTTAAAAGATGATCTAACTTTCGAAAAGTAAAATACAAATCCACTTTGCGCAATGAAATAAATCGTTATTCATTTCATTTAATCTTATTTTTTTGATACGTTCCGTCTCCTCTACTTTTCTACAAAGGATCGCAATACATCCACTCTGGATGAAAGGAAACCGATTCCGGACTTCCTTTAAAGAGAAACAGTGACATCCACTTACGGATGAAAAATAGGTTTGCCCGAGGATGAACCGCAGATCCCAGACAACAGATTTTCATGCTTCTGATCTGAATGTTTTCTTTCTTTCTTTTTTTATTTTTTATTTTTGGCCGCAACCGTCGCAGTTCCTTATCTGGGACCAGAGAACAACCATTCTGTGGGGTCACTGATGCCCCTGTTTTGGACTTTGGGTGGCTCTGCCCATGGGTTTTAAAGCCTCTGATGCGACACCTGCTAATACAGTTAGCATGGCAACCAGCCTCACTTTTCACATGCTTTTTCATGCATTGGTGAACAGGCACTGAGTGGGACTCAATCCAACGATCTTCGGAACTAGAGACTTATGCTCATCCAAATCGACCACAGATGCCAGCTTTTTTGAGGTTTTTGTTGGACCAGGGTCGATTTGTGGGACCACTGATTACCCCGGTAACTTTCCCCATGGGTTTTAAAGCCAGGGTTGATCTCTCACCTGCACTCTTACTTGTTTGCGTCTGGTGCTACACCTGCCTTTTCCATCAACAGGGGCGTAACTATTCATGTCTATATGGCATGACTGGCTGGGCTTCTCCCACATGCATCAGCCGGGATTTGAACTCCCAACGCATTGATGAGCTGCTCAGTGATGCACGACCATGTCTAACGCGCTAACCAACTGAGCTATTCCGCCTGCCTTTTTTTTTCTTTTTTTGAATGGAAAACATATTCTTTTACCAACTGCAGCTCCTGAAATTCCTATCAATTTGAATACCTACAGAGAACAAAAGAATTCCATGATGTTCTTTTTACATTCTATTGTTCTAAAATTGATAGGAATTTCATCCTCTGTTCTCGATTTTAGAGGATAAATCGGGTCAAAATCTAAATTTAGGTAATAAATATAACAACGGAATGCAATTCAATGCAATCTAAAAAAGACTGATATTTCACAGTTCTATTGATGTGTCACGTTTACATACCCATCTTGATCAAATTTTAAAGCCGAATTAACTGTTGAAAATAGTTTACCATTTAGATTTCTTGTAACCATTTATGAACGTTCAATTACGATCACTTTCTGACAAAATTTTTGCTAATTTCCGAAACGATCGGATGTTAAGACACCCACAAAATAGAGGAAACACACGAAAGTGTGACAAAGCTCAGATAGTCCTAGCAGATTATCTATTTCCGCCTAAACGTCTGTAATTTTCTCAAGTTGACCAGATTTATTTCAAAGTAGATCTGTTTATCAGTGACATTAACATGGTTCGGTTTAACTGGAAAGATTTTGATTTGAAAGGTTGAATCTTTACTTTCATACTACCGTGCGCCAAGAATCTATTCGTTTCGTCGGTAATAAAATGCAGTCGAAACTGCGGTGAAAATTGAGAATAACAAAGAGCGGCTGTTCTTTGCCCTTGGAGCTCAGTGTGTCACTTTTGACAGTTGTTATCTCTGCTGCTCCCAGCACCAGTGTGATGTTAGTCCTGGCTGTGTAGGGGGTTTATTTGGCAACAGCTGCAGGCAGGGTGAACGGAGAAGTCTTGACCTCCTCACAGGCGGTTACGTGTAACCCTCACAGAAAGTCACGTACCATGGGACCACGGAAAGGAAAGAGAAAAGTAACGTGATCTCTTCTGAGAAATGTTTCCCAAAATGCGAGAAGCATGTAAGATGGAAGTTGAAAATTCCACCCAAAATTTAACCTTTTTCGTCAAAACCACATGAAAATGAAATGAAAAATAGGGACACAGGTCCCTTGAGCTACCCCTTAAATCCACTGACTTGCTGTCTTTTTACTGGACTTATAGGCCTAGTTCTCATCAGATTATGCCCAAAGCAGGCGGAGAAAAGAAAACAGGCCCAGTATGTTTAGTAGCTGCTTTAAAGTTTAGAATTGATAGTTCACCGTTTCACCATGACAGTAAACTATACTTTTTTCGAAAACTTTTGAAACAAACTTGGATGTAATTGATCTCGGCTCTACCGCTTAGCGACACTTCGCCTCCTCCAATCGACAGCTTCGCACTCTGCTGAACATCGGTCAGGATTGGCCTTCTTGTTTGTGCGACATTAACACTCACATTTCACTTAACTTACTCTCGGGGATTTATCAACTTCAGGCCAATCCTGTCAATGCATCCGACTGGAAAAGGTTCTGGAATTGTGAAAACAGAAACAATAGCAAATTCGGACTAAATATGGACTAATTTTTTTATCACATTGAGGTTTAGTCATTTGACAACTAATTAGTTGCCCTTGTTAAAATAGGGACGTTTAGCTTCAGGTCCCCTGGACGGTGGCCTGACCTGAAATGTAGAGGAATACCCTGTGACGTCATCAAGATATGTTTAGGTGGGAGAGTTCTGAGTAAGTCAAAACCTGAAAACGATGAGTTTCAAGTTTTGAGTTACCTGATTATTTTTGGGCAAATTTGTCAATAAAATTAGTCCAAAATGGCACTGTATGATAAGAGTAATGGTTTGAGATATTGTAGGCATAAAAATTGAGTGCAAAATTGGTTTAGTTTTGCTGCAAACATGAGTTGAAGTGAGGGTGTAAATCTGAAAAATTCCAGCTGTTAGAATCATCAAGCATGAAGAAACCTGAGTAAAAACTCAAGTATTTGACCACATCACGCACCAGGTAACCTGAAGCTAAACCTCTCTAATGTATTTACACTAAGGGCAGTACAAGCAGTTTCTCTTAATAACACCTTGACATGACAAAATTGAATGAAACAACCTGTTTCTGGTCGTTAATAATTTTGCCTGAACGAAAATAAAGGGCATCCCACTTAGCTCGAACACTTATAAATTGAACTTCTGCTTAGCTCGAACCTTTTAAAATATCCCTTCAATAGTTTATCTGTAAAATTAACATTTAGCTCGAACTTCTGCTTAGCTCGAACCTTTTGAAACTTCCCTTGAGGGTTCGAGCTAACCGGGATGACCTGTTTTCCACCTAGCTACCGGTGTGGGAGGTGGGGTCGGTTGGACTGAAAATCAGTTCTCAGTTTGCAATGGCTTACAACGAGCCCTGCAGATTTTATTTGACTCCAACGTGAATTTGAGTTGAATTTATACGCGGTCACACTGAAGCGGTTACGAAGCCCGTCCATACAGATATCAATAGATCTGTAACGCGATGATTAATGAACGATGTGTAAGTAACGCAACCCTTGATAGCAACTAGCAGCAAAAAAAAAATGACGCGTGTCTGTATTGAGCTTCTTTATTGGCAAATAAATAAAACGGATAAATAGACGAAATGTCCGTGTGCGTATTCGCCGAAATCCATAAATCCAGATCGGATCGTGTAATAAATGTCAACATGTACAGAAATGCAGAGGCGGATTTTATTGGTATAAATTTCTCCACTTGTGCAATTCTTGGAATTGGATGTATGTCCGCCCACAGTTTAAAATAGATCTGATAGGTTGCTTACAATTTAGAATCTGCCTTCACATCGTGTGCATTTCTGTCATCGATAAAAGAAGTGATTTTACTAGATTTCTTTCGATTAAATTTCTGACTGTGTTATTGGTATCATTAATAACAGGTGCACGTGTTACGAAGCAAGGCGGAATGCTGACTGCAGTGCGCCTATGCTGTGCTGTTTCCCAATCTAGGTTTTTCCTAATTCCTTCCCCTGCTAAATTAGGCAGATTTGGCAGGGAATTTGTAGTATTTTCAGTAAAATAACTGATAGGCGTGACTAATTTCAGTTCAGGACTGAATGCTGTCCTCTTCAAGTGACTATTTTCAGTGATGTACCAAAACTCGTCTAAATTTCCCTGCCAAATCTGCCAAGACCGTCAAAAGAATTAGGAAAAGAACCCATTGCCTCGGTGGTGGATAATAGCAAATTATGCAACCTATGAAAGGAACTTATTTCCAATTGACTAGTGTGTCGAGAAGAATTTTGCTTCAATGGATGTCAAAATGTAGAAATCAACGAGGTACACGTAAATCTATGAAGCACAATGCAATGACAATCTACAAACAACACTGATTCAAATTAATGATGAAATGCATCTGTTGGAATTCCTACTCTGTAAAGGCCAAATTATTTAATTTGTTAGATAACGTTTCAATGATGGGACATTTTGTGATGGGAAGAAATTCGTTTTGCAACATACTTTTAGTCAAGATTTACAAAACTAATATGCAAATGTTTCTAACAATTTTCTACGAGGAGCAGAAGGTTTTTCTATTTTAGAATTTGGGCTTTTATTTATTTTCTTTGTTGACAATTCATGATTTTCGGGAGTGGCTGAAAACGTTATCCAACAAATGTACCAAATAAGTCTGTCCAATGAACAAAAATCCTCGGAAGTTTCCGCAAATAATCAATCTTGCTTTTATTGTGCGCGATTACATCTTCAGAGCATTACATTCGTGATAAGATATTCAATATTTCAGTCAATGGGATCTTTTTGCGTGTTTTTTCCGGAATAAATATTCCGGTGAAGGAGAATTATGAGTGGTCTTAAATCACAATTCCACTCATCTCGGTAAGTTTATCCACATAATACGATTCAATGTAAAGACTCAGCAATTAATTCCACACGAAGATTTTTATTTTTTATCCTTCTTCTTTTGTAATTATTTTGTAATTCATAAATTTTGTTTTAAGTTTAATTTGTTTGTGGAATTATTGTCATGTGGTCATGTCACAAGAAAAGGGATTTAAATTTATCTTAACTTTAACCCTCCCCTCCCCGGCATACTCAAAAAATTAAAATAAAATAATATTTAAGTTAATGGGCAGAGTCACCCCTTGCCGAAAATAAGGGTTCCAGAGTCCACACTATTACCCAGTCCGTAAACATTTAGAGCAGAAGAAGGAAAAAGGAAAAAAGCAAACAAACAAACAAACAAACAAAAAAAAACCATCTGAAAATTGTCACAAATAGGGCAGATATTTATACGCCCAAAGGCTGCCGGTTTATGAGAACCTTTATCAGAATAAAAAGTGATTTTATATCTTTATCTGTCTTGAGGTGATGATAAAATACAGGATTGACGGTCTATCAAAAGTTTATTTTGTGATGGCAACAACATTGCATGAAATTGATGATGAATATTGGAATTTGGAATTGATTACATTATTTTTAAAAAATGCAGACCCACTTTATTTTTCACTTAAAAGCTTTATCGTTAATAAAAGTCCACTTATGTTTTCACAAGTACACTGTTAACTGATAACGATTGTAAATATTTATTTGACTTCACATGTGGCCACAAATGACGGGTGATCGCAAAACTCTGGGATCGTAAAAGTCATGTTTCACTGTAGTGCACTTGAGTATGATACACAATGCAGATATCCATCTACTTCTGGTATTATTTCAACAACAACGTTCCCCCAAATTTTAATTGGGTACATACATACTGACGTGCATGTAACAACACTTTTCAGGAAATGTCCAGATGTACCGTAAATGTCGTTTTAGTGGCGCATGTCCTTTTTATGGCGCACTCCATTTTTTTCAGCTGATTTACATAAAATTTTGCAAACATTATCTTTGGACTTATCCCACCATAACTTGTAAGTTTTTGAAAGTTACAGGTAGAGAAAGTGATTTTGCCTGTATTCTTTTCCAGATGGGAAAAACCATATCAATATTACGGGAGTACGGGTTTTTTTTACTCAAAAGGGTTTTTTAAACAAGGCGCACCCCTAAAATTAACTCTTAGCGCAGTGTGCCACTAAAATGACATTTACGGTACATTCCATTTTTGATTCAGCATCTTTCAAACACTTTGTACAGGTCCGGTAGACTTGCTATCTGCAGGAAAGTGGCGTTATCAGACATACGTTTAGGCGGCAGGAGCGTAGATTTGAGGGCTGGGTATATCACATGTTCTATCGTCCACTTCATGTCACTATTGGGACTGTCGGAATCTTGACTGGACTGAGACTGCAAAAAATAAACAAATAAATAAATAAATAACATAAAATAAAATAAAATAAAATGAATAAATTAAAAAATTAAAAACAAAAAGATTCAAGTGTGTCAAGGTATATACATCAACCCAAACTTTGGAGTTTTGTTATATCTTGCCAAATACCTTTCTTCTTTCCTTTACTAATTGTAATTTTGCAATAAATTCATTTGAAATGAATCAACACAGCTATATTCTATACTTAACACTTACATTAGGTTTTTAATAAAGTTAAATTTTGCACTCTATTAAATATTTTATAATTCATTTAACTTTGAGCATTATATTTTTAAACAGTTTTAGAAGCAGTAAATTGAAGTATTCTGCTTATTTAGGTTGTACTTTGGTGGATTGGTTTCACAATTTTGAGCTTATGAGTCAAAATTTGGGTCACAGTAACAGTGGATCGACATACCATATATGATCAAAATAAAGCGCATGCGCAGACGACCAAATTTTGTGGGTGCGCTTTATTTAAATACTGTCTCTAAACTAATTTTAACAGTTTCCGATGGCCCATGTATTTACATCAACCAGAGTTTTTTTGGACAGAACAATACTTTCTCAATGTGTCTGGCTTGTAGAAGTATGAGAAATTGGGTAATGTTTACTGTAGAATCTTAGCTGCGATTGGAAAACATCCACAGATGAACTCAAAAATGTCAGTAGATGAGCCGAAAAAGGGGTTGCGCATAAATTAGGGCATGTGCTTTATTTTGATTATATACGGTATTAGAATTTGAATTTCCATGTTTCCAACATGGAAACGTACATAAATCAACGCAAACATAAAGACTTTTTGCCTAATACTGATCCTTAAATTACTTACATCCTGGTTTTCTTGAGAAGGCGAATCCGTTGAGAACCATTGCTTTTTGACTGAATAAAATTCAGCTACTTCTTTCGAAAATGTGTCAAAACATTCTTTCTCCGTGTCCCATTCCACCTGAATAATAAACAACACACAAGTACAAATCCAGTTTCAAAAGACTATGTTTTTTTTCTGACTAGCAGCTTGAAATTAACCTTCACGATTTGACTAATTTACCTTAACCATATCGTACATTTCGATTATCATAGTGTTCTTAATTTACATCAGGACTCTCATATTTCTGAAATGTTCATGGCCAACGCTTCAAGGAATTAGTGGAGCAAATTATACGTATTAAATCCTGAATTACTTTAAATCATGGAACTTCCAATATCCGTATTTACCCGAATTGGGGCACCCTCTCTAATTGAGGCACCCCCTTCTCTTTTAGACCAAATTTATTATACAATTTGTGGTCTAATGTATATTTGTGGTAATTCTTCCTCAATATTTTGCAAAGAGAGTTTTATAATCATTAAAGTTATTTATTTTTGACAATCTGTCATAACATGTCAATTTCTGCATAAATGTTATGTTAAGCCACAATTAAATTCAGCCTTTTTTCCAATTTTTTAAAAGAGGCACCCCATCAAAATTTGGTCTTGATACCGGGTGCCTCAGTTCGGGTAAATACGGTAATTAGTCTACGTTTTGTTTGTACCTCTGTGGCCAGTCTGAGTACAAACATCGGTAAACCCTCCAGCGCGGGTATGTACTTGTCAAGTAGCAAGGGTAACGTCAATATGTTCGCCTCCTAAAAATAAAATACATCCAGGTAAACTTTGCACAAATGAAACTATTCTATATCAACAATACTCTTATATTATCAGTCCAGTGGTAGAGATACAGTCCACAGATAAGCAACAAGCATTCAATGTTCAATCCAAACTTCTTTATTCCATTATGCAATACACAGCTTCACAGCTGATACTGTTTTCATTACTCAAGAGAAACTGAATGAATAACACAGCTTCTACTCTGCAGCTTATATCTCCTCACTCATGACATTGCTCAAAACAACAAAGTCATAACACTGAAACTTACTTTCAACTTAGCTACGAGTACTAAGCACTCAACACGGTTCATAATCAATCATTCGTAATATTGCATTTTGATAATACAACAATACAAATGAAGTCCATTGTAATTTGTAAAAGAAACTCACATGTAAATATTGACCCAAAGCCTAAGCCACAATTGTAGTTAATGGATTAAAACTGTGCAGTACAACCATTATGCTATGACCAAAAAGAACAGGTGGTTGGACAACAAAGGTTCGTTTAAACGAGCTGTGATTGTGATTCTGTAAAAATAAGTACAGTAAAACCTGTAATCTAAGATCCCTGTAAACAAAAACCACCTCTTATTTAAGGCCACATTTTGATGCACCAATAGTTTTTCTTATATGTTCAACCTGCAATCAGAGACCACCCTGTATTGTGAGACCAGAGACCACTTTTTTGTGGCCCCAAGAAGATAATTTACCTGTAAATAAAGACCACTAAATTTGCTTTGATGCCAATCTGGCCATAATTGATAGGTGGTCTCAAGGTGCTGAAGACGCAAATGACAGGGCTTATTCAAACAGTGAAACCTGTGATTTACGACTGCTGATTTTGAGACCACTTGCAATTTTTGACCAAATATTACTGGACCAAGCTAAAATTTACATTTAGATTAACCTGTACTTTGGGACCACCTGTTCTTTACGACCAAAAATTATAGTGACAGGATGGTCGTAAATGACCGGCTTCATTGTAGCAGTGAAGGCAAAGGTCATTCATTTGATATTGCACACCGTAGACTCAAGGTCACAAGTTTCAGAGGCCCTTTACACTATTACCTCCCAGCAGGCATCTCACCCAACCTTGGTGAGAACCGTAACCTTGTCAGCTGGGGCAGCCTACATTCCACCGGGAGTAGAACTAGGATCGCTTGCTTCCAAGCGGTTCTCGCTTTTCACCGTGGCTAACGCAGTAGACCAGATGTTCTTTACCTCGTCGATCTGTATGGAGAAATAATCGTCCAACATTTCCGCTTTGGATTTGAGGAAGTCGACGATGTACTTGGCGAGATCCTCCTTCGGTCCATCTGCCTCGCTCCATCCGCTCTCCTCAGACTCCAGCGCCAACATCGCCAGGTCGTAGATCGGCGCCGGCTCCTGAAATACAAGTTACAGTTTTGGCCTTTTTAAAAATCATTTGGTGATTTTCAAAGAGCGGTGATCGGTAAAAGATAACAATGGTATCTGAACTTGGTCCTCAAATAGTCAAACTGTTAAATATCAATAAATTAAGACCTTTCCCGATCAACTTGCAACGAATCACATCTGACCCAACCTTATTTTTCCGTGTGCAACATGTTTCACCTCAGTATTTTTTCTTTTTTTGTAATTCTAAGTTCAAAGCGTGATGGAAAATGTTATCCAAATAAAATAATAAAAACCTCATGTTTTGAGGTCCCTGTATAGGTAGCCGATCTTCGGGCTGCACCAACAAGAAATTCTGGATCTACTGGTGTGCTGTACAGGTCTCTGAGGCCATTGTACTTTCGGGTAAACTTTTCTCTGTGTTTAAAAATCACTTATCTTGTCCCATCTGGGATGACCACATCGTCATTTTATATACCACCACAGTTGCAAGTCGGGCTTTAATTTATACTTACCGACAGTTTTAACATCCCAAAGTTCCCGAAGTTGAAGAGCATAATCTGGTAAAATAACTCCCATCTGCAATGAAACAGACGAAGACTATGAAGATGTATTTAATCATTATTATTTACTTATGGAAGAAGTTGCACACTATCAGATGGAAATCTGTTTCACCGTTAAAATATTGGTTAAAAGTTGGATTAACTTTTTTGGTGGCAACTGTCCCAGTCTCTAATGTGGAACTAGTGTGCAACCATTCTGGGGCCACCAGTAATCGATATCCTTCATATTTCAGACTTTTTAGTGGCTGTGCCCATGGGTTTTCAAGCCAGGGTTATATCAATTACACCTGTCAACTAGCATGGCTGGCTGGGACGTTTTCTCACATGCATCAATCGGGATTCAAACTCCTGACGCAGTGGTGAACTGCTCAGTGAGGCATGACAAAGTCCAATGCCCCTACTGAGTCCCGGCTTACGTTGAATTAACTTTAACATGAAGTGTATTTCACCAATGTGTTGGGAGTTCAAATCCCGGCTGGTGCATGTTAGAGGAGCCAGCCATGCCACATACACGTTTATACAGTGTACACCTCTATTGGTGGAAAAGGCGGGTGTTGCACCAGATGTGACCTTTGGGATTACAGCACGAAAGCAAATAAGAGTGCAGGCTAGAGATCCATCCTGAATTAAAAACCCATGGGGACGGTCACACGAAGTCCAAAACGTGTAATCAGTGGCCCCACAAATGGACCCTGGTCCAACAAAAACCTTTTCTATTTTATTTTACAAAACCTTAAAAAAATTTTTTAACATGAAGTAACGTACGTTAACTTGGTCGTGTTGGCGATGTAAAGTCTCGTCTGGTGCTGTATCAGACAGTGTTCATTCGTCACACACCCGACAAATATGTGGTCCTTGATTAACTCTCGTATACCTGGAATGACAACGAACTTTTTAATGTTTAATGTTTGTTGATTATTTTTTTTAAAACCAAAATTTGGTTTGGGTGCTGGGTGTTGTAGGTTGGGTCTCTTAAATTGCCGATTTGACGTACATGCGCGCAATACCTATATTTGCACTGTACTAAATTTGGGATCCTGTGAATTCTATTTGGGAAACTTGTTAACGATTAATGACCAAGCCAAATGATGGTTGATTCGCCAGCGGCAGGTTCTCTAGTTATAAACAGACCTGGGTGCGTGTTTTCCCTGACGTCTTTACGTAGACTGATGATGCTGCTCAGACGTATCTCACGTCGCGTTGGTTCCGGTGACTTGTCCACGTCTCCCGATCCGTCGTGCGCGCGTTTTCTGCAACAATGTAAAAGTAAAATAATGTACAATGCAGTGGCGGATCCAGGATTTCTGCGCAGTGGCCGCAATTTAACAATTGAACTCAAAATGTTCACCTTGAACCCTATGAAAATGAAGAAAATTAGGAACACTGGTGGGGACACACGTCTCTTATGTCTAACCCCCTAAACTGATTAGGCAATGATTTAGGGTCACCTAATTTAAACAATTTACAGATTATGTGGCAATAGTTAAATTGATATAAGATTACAGGACTTAAATACTTTTTTGCATTTTAGACTGAAATTTCTTGGGGAGACATCGTAGTACCTAAAAATTATGTTTGCAGTGTAAATTTGTGGCAACTTGTTTCATAATAGAAAAGAAAATTATGCACCCCGTTTTGGGCAATAGTAACCAATCAGTAATACGATAAAACGGTTATGATTTTTTCCAACATCCACCATTTCGTTTTAAATTTTAGTACCTTGGCGGTCTGGGTGTATCAACGGTATAATCTACCTCCATGAGTTCATCAGAATCCTTCTTCTCGTCTGTCTTGTCATCACTACTTGGACCTGAGAAAGACAAAGTAAACCATCACGTATTTTTGAATATTATGTTTAAATTTCTTGATTTTTTGAAATTGGGAGATATGGTGTATCTGTGATATGGGATGAAATTAAACAGATTCTATCTTTTGTAAATATTTTTTCATTTTTATAGAAGTAAGCCCCTTTTTGTACACTCCTTGGATCATGTTCCAATGGGGTAAATTGGCGATTGGATTAAATAAAACCAAAAATAGACTTTGTTGCACACATTTTTGCAATTTTGATTAAAATTCACAAAATTGACATAATTTTGCTGAATAATGTTGGATGAGGTCGTAAAAATAACAATTTAGCAATGTTTTCGCTCTAATTCAATTTCTTTTTACGATTCTTTATTTCTGGGAACGATGGGAAGGGTAATCCAACAAATAAAAAATAGGTCCAGATGGACCTGAGCTCATTTGGCATTATCATTAACTAAGACAACATACAGGTTACAATATCACATGGATGTAAACAAATATGGCTGCCAATTTGATAATAATGGCCACAGCAACATAATTTTTGCTAGGCTTTGAGATAGGACATAGGCACATATGTGTGCAACATATGAAGTCTCTATGATCAATAGTGTGCTCAGGGTGAGTGTGCACAGACAATGCCAATGCCAACGACGACAACGACAACGACAACGACAACAGCGACGGACAATTCATGATTCTGTAGGCTCTTTGGCAATTATGCCAAATGAGCCAAAAAGGTGCATCCTAAAGAGCCACGCAGGCCCGTTTCAAAACTATTAGATTGATACTAATTTATATTCTTCAGTCCGACGACGTTATAGTTTTCATTTCTCTCGTTACATTTTACCTGCAGAGCTGGACGGGCCTTTCTCAGCGGCTGCAGTCGCAGAAGTAAGTGCAGCTGCAGACCCCTGCGGGAAGAAGGCATCTAACTTCTGTTGTGTACTATCTGTTCTCACCATCTGATGCGCGTACACCTTTTCTTCTGAATCTGTAGTCAAACAAAACTGGACAGTTATTTTCATAGGCTTCGGGGAAATGATAATACCTTAAAATGTGGTTGACTATTCGGATAATATTTTGCTCATTTGCATTTAGATCCAGTTCCCATCCCCTCCTCCATCAGTCCCAATTTTTTTCAATTTCATGGGAATTTTGGTGAAATTTTAAATTCTGGGTGGAGTTACGAGAGATACTGTACAATTATACTATGACATCAAAACGTTTGATGCGGTTTAAGAATATCTAAATACGTACAGCAGGACGTCGTTTTCGCAACAACTTCTTTTATACTGTGTTACAACTTTTTAGGTAAACTAGATGGAACCCGTCCGTTGGACGGGAGTACAAAGATAGACAGAATATATAGAAATGCAACCTCAGATGATGTGAGTGCACAAAGGTCATCCTCCAGACAGACCCTCCCAGGATGGCAAGCCATCATGGGATTGCAGCTCATTAACATAATTTATGTCTGGCAATGAGGACACCTCATTAGCTATTGGAACATGACACTTTCGCCTCCTAAATTTGTTAGTAGTACTAGGTGAAACCCGTGCTTTGCACGGTTAGGAATGCCAGGGGGGGGGGTCTGTCCCCATACCTGATCCCCATACATCATTCCCATACTTTATGGCCATAATTCATGCCTATACCTCATCCCC
>JBCAUI010399732.1:0-14404 GCA_038406195.1 Haplosyllis anthogorgicola | reverse complement strand
TTTGTTTGTAGATTTGTCCAGTTATGCTGGATCATTCAGTTTTCTTTACATATTGAAACTATTGGAATAAATGTTGCCAAGAAGTAACCATTTGTTTCTCTCATTGCAAAAACTTCTAACCCCAACGTTTTGAAGCAAACCTGGACAATAAACTCATCAGAACGTTTACACATATACCATTGATAATGAGAAGACGAGACGTTTACGTACATATTTTACTAGTACTATTTTACGACCCTTCATGCTTGTGTGGACACCGTATTGGTGTTCATTAGAGCAAAAAGTGGTAACCTTATTTTCTACATAAAACATGTACAGGCGACTGCATAGAAGTTTTTCTCATTACAACATGTTTAATTTAAATATAAATATTCCTGCTAAGTCTAGTATCTTTGACTAAATTGCACGGTTATAATTCATGTTGGGAAACCACATATAAACCACATGTATCTTTTGTATTTGATAATTATTAGGAGGATGTCCACTTAGGGAGAAAATGAGAAATGTCCCAATCATGCCAAACTTGTATTTTCCGTGCTGCAACCAAAGCCTGTTATACACATCTAGTTACAAGTTAATTTACCTGATATCCTGAAAACGCAGAAAAATATGTTGTTGCAAAACGTGCACTCAGTCAGTTCTCTGATGACATTTTGCCTTAAAGTTACGAATTCTCAACCTGCGTTTATCTTGGTGTCATACACGCCGCACTGATCAATCCTAGTAGTATGTGTGTGCAAACCGGTGCCACCTCTGATCTCCACATGGAAGTTTTAATTGTTGTTGCATGAAATAACATCTATTCATTTATTCAGCAACTTTGCTTTTTACGAAAGTAACGCGGATGAAAATTTGAAAAAAGAAATTAGTTGTTTGTATGATGGTTTAAGTTGGCGGTGAAGCTTTGACGAATATAAGATCAAAATTCATTTAATTAACTTTTTTTGGAAAAAAATAGAAAGGTGCGCATCCCTGGTACGGCTAAGATTCTCCCGATGTTCATTTTCATGCATTTCTATTATTTGCAATTTTTACACACTACAAATCCTGGATCCCTCTCATCTTTGACAAAGTGTGACTTAAAGAAATGAAGAGAACGTTTTCTTTTACGGATGGTTGGACAGGCAGAATGTTTTTGGTTTGTTCTGGTGTGTTACAGAAACTCAGAAAACCGATGAACTTTCATAAGGATGATTTTTGCCTGGAGTCTACGAAAGAATTACATACAACTCAATACGGTTGGAGGAATTTTTCATTTATGATTTTAACTGATATAAATCATTTGACTTTATTTACTTAATTTAAAACATTCAAGACATTTTTGTGCATCTTAGATACCAGGGACCGTATCTCTGATCCAGTCCAAGTAAGGAGTGATCCCGGCGTAGATCCCCGTGGCACCTATGCAACTATCTCCGGAGGCCCACGATGCCACGCCCGCTACCACCCAGTCTCCCTCTCCAGTCATATCACAGTTGAGTGGCGATCCACTGTCCCCCTTCACGTATAAAAATAGACAAATTACTAACAACTTTTGATTAGAAAAGTAAAATAATTACTTACTCTTGATTTGATGAAAAAACATAAGTATTGTACAAATGCCAAAGAAAATGTAATTGGAAGACTACTGTATGTCTAGCAACATCGTACTTCTGGTGGTGATAAATTAAAGATACTCACGGTTCAAGAAACGAAGCAAATTTGGCTAAATTAGCTGATTTGCAGTTGATAACACATGCAAGATGTACCATTTGTTGGATTTAGTACAGATGGATTGTAATATGTTGCTGGAATATGCTGTCATTTTTCTACAGTTACCAGTTAATTTGGTTGTTTGATTTTAATATTTGGTAATTATTTCCACTCACATGACAAACTCCATCTTCTGGACCTCCAAAGCAAACATGTACTTCCGGTATGACGTAGGTCTCACCAAAACCAGGCCAAGCGAACTCGTCCCAGATAGCTTCACATTCCTCCTGACCAGGCATCCTGCCGTTCAGTTCTTTCAACACAGGAGATGTCTCGAAGTTGTCGGGATCAGAATCTACAGTTATTAAATGTATAACGTGGCAACTTTCTTTCATCTGAAGTGAACTATTAGGAAAATCTGAAGCATAAAGTTGTCCATTTGGCGACGTTCTACGTTTTTGTGTAATAGAGTTAAGGATTGTAGTTTTGGCTCTTATATTAGCAAAGCATGTTTAGCTGCGTTGAAGTGGCAGCACTTTGTAGACCTGTTTTACGGCAAAATGAAGGCCCATCCGCAACCTTCTGTTTTTCAAAACCATACATGATATTACTTACAAAGTGATATGATTTGTGAATCTTTACGCTACATTTATCAACCTGTATGCGTTTATTGTGATTAAATGTGGCTGTACCATACCATATCGTCCCCAACCAGTTGCCCAACAGTTGGGATTGTCAGCAAATACATCATCACTTCTCGGAAGAGTAATAAGACCTATGAACTCATTGTTTAAGTCAGCTTCGCTGGCAAGTTGTGCAACAGCTACATCATTCGGCACATTGAACACCGTTGGGTCGTAATCTGGATGCTGTAAAAGTATAGAAAGTAGTGTAAGACATACCGTAACGTCCCCAGCCTGTGGCCCAACAGTTCATGTTGTCTGCGAATACGTTCATCGCTTCTTGGTAGAGTAACAAGGCCTGTGAACTTATTGTCAAGATCAGCCTCACTGGCCAGTTGTGCAACAGCTACATCATTTGGAATATTAAACACTGTCGGGTCATAGTCTGGATGCTGAAGAAATGTAGGGCATTACATTATAGTGTTGTCGCAACTAGTCGAACAAGTCGATTAGTCGGGAATTATGGCGACAGTCGACACCAAATTTTAAGTATCGACTCGTCGGTCCATGTATGTGGACGATACAAAGATCTGTTGCAGACTGATTCAGAAAACATTTTATGACACAATGTGGTTTTCTCATATTGCGGTATGATGCTGATCTTACAGTTACAGCTGATTACTAGATTTTGTAACAAGGACATATCCCCGCCCTTTCATAAAAATTACACATTTTAGCAGCTGCGGAATGAGACAATAAGTAATGACCGACAGTTGACTGTCGTGTCGACTAGTAGTGTCCGATTGTCGACGGGCAAAATTCAAGTGTCGCAACAACACTACATTACAAGGGGATTTTAAGATGTAAACTCGAACTCAAAATGATTTCACAGGAGATGCCGCAAGCTTATTTATTTATATAATTACAAATGAACTTACCACAAATATCTCCTGTACATCTAGTGTTTGTTCCTGGTCCTGTGCCGTCTGGTTGAAAGCTCCAACTAATATTTTTATTGTGCTTGGACTACAAAAGAATTTTGTTAACTACAAGGAAAACATAGAATTCACAATAAAGTATTCTGCAGCAAATTTGAGCGGTGCAATCAATTTATACAGGGCCAAAATGTAGTCTACTTATTGAGGAATTAATTGGGAGTACCTTTTTGCGTCCATAATGTCTTATTGTTTCTAAACCCGGTAGATAACAGTCAACCTTGAATTGACTTTTTCTCAATTTGGCATTTAGCGATGTCGGAGGAACTCACTGATCTTAACGGTAATTTATAAAGGTCCGTCTGTATTACGGCATTGTTTTGCTGTATTTGCATTGTAACCAGAAGTAAGATAGCGGTATAGTTTAGCAATTAATCAGTGAGTATCAATTGGGTAATTTACGCCGTTTTGAAACATGAAAATGGTTGTTTACTCGCTGCCATCCACACAGTGCGCTGCCGTCAGGATCCAGTCTGGCGTCAGTAACGCTGCTCCGCACGAGTGAGTGAAGTTTCCCGTTTCACGCAGCCGAGTCATCGCCAGAACCCACGGCCATTTGCCCTTCTCTGATACCTCTCCGCCAATAATGTACCCATCTCGGGTAGCTGAAAAAAAGAGTTACTGTATTCACGTGGAATACTTATACCACAACGAGAATCGTTAGTTTGCGGATGTAGTGTGAGTAGCAAAGCGCCTCCCCCCCCCCATACCCCTCCAATTTTCTTAGATAGGGTACGAACTGTATGTTATGTAGATTGAAATTCTTGTTTCTATTTTATATTTATAAGGTTTACTAACATGTGCACTAAAATTAGGGAATTATATTTTTCTTAAGTACTAACATCTTTAAAAATGTCTCTACAGTACTACAGTACAGTACTATTTTTTATTTGTGTTTGAAAGCATGTCATTTTGTGTCTTTTTTACGGTGCATAGCACGTATCCTACTGTTAGCGACAAGTACCCACGAGTTTGGTGCCAGCTCCGTCCGAGAAATTACGGATCCATCAATGACGTCTAATTTAAGGCCAATAGACTATTTGCATTACTGGCGTTGCATAAAATAACTTGATCAAAATTAGTACAAAAAAGGGTCTCATACCAGAAACCAGCTGAACAGCACATAAAAGTATCGCCAAGTATATCCACATGCTGATGAAGTGGACAACACAGGAAATGGAACTCGCTTTGACACGTTTGCTCTGACAGTGTAGCGTTTAAACAGGAAGTCCTTTTATCAAACGACAAGTGTCCAGTTCCCATGCAGGGTTGAGACATTTGTACTACTTGTATCAATTCGGTCAGATTTGTCGTCTTATCATCAAAATAATGAAGAAGCAATTATCGTTATAAAACAAAAGAACAAGTACACTTGATTGGGCATAATTATTTAAGTGAAGCCATTCATACTTCGCCTTTGCTAAGTGTCTCTAATTCTCCTAGTGTAAATTCTATCAAACTCAGATGAAAGTAAACTGGCCAGTGAGTCAAGGTCAAGATCCTCCCGACGTAATCGTAACTTGGTTGTTATGTTAGCGACACAATTTATGCCGTAGAACATTTTTTGCAGTAAATAAAATTGTTTATGTTTTTAAACATTTATTTTGCTAATAATTGATATACAGTAAATTCCTTTGACGTTTGAGGTATATATGTTGTGTGCTTAAGACATTCATTATATACCAGGAACCGTATCTCGTATCCTGTCTAAGTGAGGAATAATTCCTGCGTAAATACCCGTCGCACCGAGACACAAGTCTCCCCTGATGCCCACGAGGCAACCCCGCACATCACCCAATCTCCCTCGCCCGTCATATCACAGTTCAGGGGGGATCCACTGTCTCTCTACGTGTTGTGAAAAATGTATTATCTATGTTATTTTGTATGGAATTCATGCCCGTGAAAACGGAACATTTTCGTCTTCGGCGGAAACAGCATTAATTGTTAATTTTGTTTAGAATTTAACTATAGAGTGATAGGATATATTATTTGTGAACGGAATAAAGCAAATTTGTATATAAAAACGAATATGAAATGATGAGATTTAACTTCTGTATATTAAAACGAATATAAAATCACGAGATTTAACCTCTGCTGCAAACGTAACGCCATCACGTTATATTTGCTGCTGCTGCTGCTGCTGCAGAATTCGTTTGACGTACTCTCGCACATAACCACTTAAAATTTCACTGTTTAAAAAAACTTGTAACTTAAACGCTCCAATAGAACTTTACTAACGTGACATATTCCATCATCTGGTCCTCCAAAACAAACATGAAGGTCAGGATAAACGAAGTTCTCTCCAAAACCAGGCCAAGCGTATTCATCCCAGATAGCTTCACAATCTTCTTGGCCTGGCATTCTACCATTCAATTTCTTTAACACAGGCGAACTTTCAAAATTGTCAGGATCGAATCTTAAAATACCAAAAGTAGACCATGGTTGTTCACAAAGAAAATTTCCTTAGGAAATGTCATTGAAATATCATTGGCGTTCAACTATATTTCGGTACTTGTTCTCTTGCAATTAAATTGACTGGATGCGAACATACCATATCTTCCCCAACCAGTCGCCCAACAGTTGGTGTTATCGGCAAATACATCATCACTTCTGGGAAGAGTCATAAGACCTATGAACTCATTGTCAAGATCAGCTTCACTAGCGAGTTGTGCAACAGCTACATCATTTGGAATGTTGAACACTGTCGGGTCATAATCTGGATGCTTAAGAAGAAATACTGGACATTTTATTTTACCCTTAATGTTTAGCGTCTTTTGGTGCTAAAATCTGGTCTATCAAGATACTTACGATGAATATTGACTGGACACCCAAGGTTTGTTCCTGGTCCTGTGCTATCTGATTGAAAGCTCCAGCTAAGATTTTTAGTGTGCTTGGACTGAAAGAAACAAGCACATTAGAAGTTTGATGTCATCCCGTCTTAAGAGTAAACCATCAATTTTAGAAGAGCTTTTTTGGCACTTATTTTTGCAAAATTCTCTGAACTGAAAACCTGCGTTTGTTACAATTGGTAAAATAACACACAAAAATTTTGAACTTACTCGCCATCCACACAGTGCGCTGCCGTCAGGATCCAGTCTGGCGTCAGTAGCGCTACTCCGCAGGAGTGAGTGAAGTTTCCCGTTTCACGAAGCCTAGTCATCGCCAGAACTCACGGCCATTTACCCTCCTCTGATACCTCTCCTGCCATGATATACCCATCTTGGGTACCTGAAGAAAAAAATAATCATGTACATACGCTGCACTAATGTTTACTTTGGTTTGAGAATCTGACTTTGAACAAAACAAGAATAGAAATTTCAGTGATTTATATTCGACATGTTACTAGATTGTGACACTTCCCTCCTTCTTACTCATGTTTAAGGTAGTTAAACATTTCTACCAAAGGTCAATTGAAAGACACAAAAAAGGATGGTCAAATATATCATCATTTCATTGGCGGATCCAGGATTTCCCGTACGGGGGGACGCCCAGCCCGTAGGAGGGGCGCCAACCCAATTTTCACCTATTTTCGTCCAAAAATTGAGAAAAACTGCATGAAAATGAAAATTTTGGCCGTAGGGGGGGGGGCGCCTCCTGCGCCCCCCTAGATCCGCCAATGCAAATGTGACGATATGCACAGCACAATGAAATGAAAGCTATTTTTATTTGTCAAAAATATTGAATAGAAATATTAAAGCCTTATCAAAGATCAACTGTCATGTTCCCAGTGATTATTGTCTTTGCATGATAAACAGCAGTTATTTTGTTACCAGTTTTGATAGTCTAACCTATTTGAGTCTCAAGGTAGAAATTCTAAAATGAAACAGTAAAGTAATTGTACTTAACTTTTACACCAAGAAAAGCAAACTAATTTACTGCACATTAAAGATTTTCCTGCTGGACAAGATGATTCTTTTGTTACTAAAGTTGCAAGATGCAATAGTGCAAAATGACTTGAACGTTTTCTTATGATTCAATGTAATACGAGACCTGTAATCAGAATATTCCGAAAGACGATGCAAGAAATAAGACGTCAGAAAACATTGTTTTAATTTAAAGTGTGTAGTAAAAAGATCGTAGTCGTGTTTATGATTTTGATATTCCGAAGTGAATTATACATTGAATATTAGTTATCAGGTTAACACTTTCATTACCACCACCAAAATCTTATTACTGACAACATATCAGATTGCAAAATCAGAAAAGGAAGGTTTTCTGGCAGTAGATGTTAATCCTTAATTAGGTGATGTTTTTATTTATTTTTAAATTTATTTCGTATCAAAGTAATATACAGAAAAGTAGCAGCGATCTTAATTACGGACAAGTTATTCTATGAAAACCCAAGACGGTTTTTAAACTAACTTTCTTTTCAAGATGCAGACGCTCTTAAAAGGTAATATCTTGGGTCGAAAAATCATAGGCTATATCGTCAGCCAGGAAAGTTTTACGAAAAGAAAAAGCACATTAACCTACAATTTTGTTAGATTTGCGCAGGTTTCCATGATTAAATGTCAATTACTTCAGATGAAAGCGTTTCATCACATTTATTCACTTTTCTATACGCAACGTAAAATATTAAACCAGGTTACAATTTGTTTTCCATCACAAGAATAGCAGATTAGTTCAATACAGGCTGCAAGCACCAAGCCAGCATCGGATCCAGAAATTGGTTACGGCGGGGGCCAAACATGGCGGCAGACATGTTTTAACAGGCCAAGGGCGGGGTCCAAAATGGCGGATAAACATGGTTTAACAGGGGCTGGGGGGGGGGCAAGGCCCTTAAAGCCCCCCTTAGATCCGCAGCTGCAAGCAGTGTCTTAAGGACTTGTCGAACTAGCATTATTGTCTAGTTTCTATGGAGACACATGGTTGCTAATGATATTTGTAATTAATGAATCCAGAAGGATGTGATGTCCTTTAACCATGAAGTTGGAGGAAATTCCAGAAGGGTGCATGACACTGGATGGTGATGAATTAGGAATGAAGCTTAGAAGAGAGTTTTTGCATTGAAAAGAGGAATCCGTCTTTCTACAAAGAGAGTTGCCATAGGAACTGCAGGTTGTGAGGGTACTAAGGGTCTCTTACACCCCTCGCCGTATTTCCGTGAAAAAAGGTAAAGTACCTCAAAATAATGGACTCCTTCCGTTTTTGAGTGCATGGATTCTTATGAATATTTTACAGAAGCCATTGCACCAAATCTTCAATCTTATTTATTAGACCTATATTTTTCCCATTAAGTATTTGGATGGCTTCTTCGTTAAATATATTGTGTAATGAGTTGTTTCATTTACAACCAGGCAAAAAAATCATATGCGGAATATTTTTAACAAACCTTGCAGGTGGAAAACTCCATAATACTGTCTCGGATTACCAGGCAATAACATGTAATTGAATTGGAGAAAAGAGTGAACAACAGAAATACCAAGCTAAATACATAAAACCCTTGGAGTATACATTGCACAGATTTAGAACATGTCATCACTCCGTTTCATCTTCTATTTTCAAGGTAATCATTTCTTTATTTAAAGGTCTAAGTGTCAGCCTCAATAAGAATCTTTGTTGGAAATGCACCTTCAGCATTTACAAGTTACTGAAAGTGTTTTGTACGTAGACTTCCAGACGAGAAAGTATGCAAGTAGCGCAATAGAAGCCAAAGTGCTGATTTCCCTTTTTATTTTTAAGTCTCGTTTCACATTTAATTTTATTAAATTAAAGTGGGTTTCTCATCAATTGATTTTATTGACTACGTTATTTATTACGTGCTCTACACTGCAGCGATTTAAATTTAAGTGCAAACTATATGGGGGATTACCCTCAGAATATTGTCGGAATTATAACTGATGTACCTCAGTAAACTGACACGCACTTCATGTTATACGGCATTAAATGGCAATTTCAACCAGTGCATGCCAAGTTCTATTAAATAGAGTACCTTGAATCTGTGAAGCAAATTGAAAGCATCCTTGTGATTTACCAGTCATGGACTTTTATTAAGTGCAGATCAATGATGAAACAATGCACTTGCTGGAGGTTGTACTCACAGACAATCAATGCAGCTGCACTTTAAGTTATATCTTGCATTGTAATGTTAGTTTTGTTAATGCAACAATAAGGCGACGTAAGGTTTTCTTATTCTATAAGTAATGTTTTGTATATAAGCTAAAGCAACATGGTCTGGCTACAAACTGCTGTGGAATGCAATCTAGCAATTAAAGCAGTTGCATAATTTTTTTTCTTTGTAAAAATAAAATAATATGTATTTTATCTTTGTTAAAATCACAAAATTACACATTGATCAGGACAGGTATAATAATGTGGTAATAATTACGTTTAAATTATTAATGATTTTCTTGAAGTCAGCAAATAGGATCAAATCTATTGTAAATGAAAAGGGAAGTAGGAAATGTCAACCTGTACAAATCGAAGCACTTACAAGTTTATGTAATTTTCCTGCAGCAAACGAAAACTAGCAGTGCATACCAAGACCTTTCATTAATTTGTCATACCCTATCGCCAGTTTCTCGTGAAATCAAGACCAATTCGCGAAATTGGCTAAGAGTCGTGAAAAAGTAATTACACTACATCTTTGGTAATATCCAACGTGATGTTACAAAATTACATCGTGACGATATATTTGCTTCACATTTCCTGTGGCATGAACAAGGTTATAGAATGCAGAGAAATGGTGTCTTATCTTAATTGTAAAATAACTGCATGCGCAACACACTGTAACAGACCTCTTGAATTAGCGTTATTGTTCTCATGGAGACACATGGTTGCTAATGATATTTGTAATTAATGAATCCAGAAGGATGTGATGTCCTTTAACCGTGAAGCTGAGGAAACTCACAGAGGGGTGCACGACACCAGTGTGCTGATGAATTAAAAATGAAGCTGACTGATGAGTTAACAGTGAAAACTGCAATTAGTCTTTTCCTGAAAAGAAATATTACACAGGATCTCAAAGCATGCTTGATTATTTATTTTATTGATGAAATTCTGCTTTGTTGATCTGAAACAGTTTGTCAAAACGTTTTATATATCCGTCCACAGTACAACATGAAACTGTTTTTCTTGTTCGGTTCTCTGTCGCAATTTCTTGAGTTGAAGATGTATTTTGAGGTAAATAATAAAAGCGTATCCAACAATATATTCTTAGACATTTTTCAAAGCACTTTGAAATCTTATTATTCCATAATGCATGACAATGCCATTAACAGCGTATATTTTACACCGTGTGTGAATGGCATTTGCATTTTATACTCTGAGGACACATACATTTGAATAGCAAATACGTTTCAGAATACACCCTTGTTTAATGAGTAGCTGTCTTGAAACGGGAATATCTGTTCTGGGTGAGGATAAAAAATAACTCCTTTTTCCTTCGCTTGTTTTTTCCCTTTTTGTTATATGCTGATTTCCTGATTTAATTTTATCCTGAATGGTGAATAATTCACCATTTTGCTTTCCTTTATTTTTTCCTTGTTTATCTGCTGATTTGATAGGAATTAATTTTTTTGATGATTGGTAATTTATTTCGTGCTTACTACAAGTACCACAATGCATACGGGATATTACACATAAAATTTACCGTCGTGCAGTGGGAAATAAGACAAATATTACTACATTATATGTTGATAGATTTCATATCACGATTCTCTATTTTATCATTAACAACAAACATCTAAAAAATTAGGTTAAATGTCAATGTGGACTGGAATTGCTACAAGTTTAGTTGATTTCCCTGCAGTAAATAAATAACTTTTACGTCTGGACATGTTACTCGCACACAAAATCCAGAGGCTTTCTTACTTAGAATTATACATTTGTAATGTTGGGTCAATTTATTTTGTGTGAATAGCATTTAACTAACCGCATCTGCGTTATGGTCAATGATCTCACAAAATGAGTCCAGTTAAGGAAACCCCAGCAACAATGTTAAATGATTGCAGAAAACGCATTTTAATGTAAAGATAATTCCACCGGAGACAGCACCATGATGTGCATTTAAGGTAGGAGATTATTCTGATGGGAATGCACAAATCCATGACAGATAAAAAGCTTTGTTCCAGAATAAATCCACATCCTTAAATCCTGATCACAGCTTTGTATTAAACAGGAATGGCTTCACTACATCCTCCTGCCTGGAAGCCAGGAAGACTGAGAGAGCACTTAAGAAAATTAGTAACTCCTCCACGTATTCAGCCCTTGGGGTTAATTGTATAAATTTTAATGAAGGTATAACCCATGGAGATGACATTGATGTGCAAGCAGAGACTTGTATTAAAGTCACTGGCGGTGTTGTGACATGTCTGTGATGGATGCTTTAGGTTTGGACATCTTCGAATGAAAGTAAACATTGGTTTCACTACAATGCTACAGAAGTAAAAGGTTTACATTACAATGACTATTTCCATTAAATATGTCCAATCAGGGGATGAAATGTGTTTATGACTCTTCATTTTAGGTGTTTTTATTTGAGTGAAAGGCACAGCGTTGAATTTTACTGTCCAAGACATTTCAGGAACTGGGTCTGGATAAGTTTTATTCTCTAAGCTTAAACACATGGTAAAATCTCATTTTCCAAAACTTAAGATTCTTTAAAATATATATGGCGTGATAAGTCGACAGAAACTCTTATTTATTTCAAACTTGAATGTCAACAACCAAGTTGTTCAAGTAGAAGTTAATATACAGAAAATTTAAGACTCTACACGGCTTGTCGTCGGTAAATCCTGTACGCCATCAGCTAAACCTTAAAACCAGAATGTTTCATAAACCCTGAACACATAATGTTTGGCCATTTATAATATTCCACGCGGTCAACTTACTTATTTATCACCTCATGGTGAATTAAATAGGTTTCTTGCATAAATCAAGTCCCTTTGGGGAATAATAATCATAATGAAGTGTGTTCATGGGATTCAGTAAGTCGGTAGAGTCGACTGGCTTGCGTGACAACATGAAGTGTTGTTCCAAGCAGTACCTCAGTGACAGCTTTCGTTGTTTTAGATGGATATAAAACAGGACAGGCTTTTGAAGGTAATTACACAAAGACGGCAAATATTGCCATTGTGTTAGATAAATCAGTCATAATAAGTTTCTCAGATTTTTGGTGCCTTGCTGGAGACACTACTGCATGCTGATTATCTTTTCTCTTCAAATAGCGGTTCTGGAGATATTGTCTGTGGTTAAACTTGACTAAAACGATATTTTTCAAATCGTATTTTACCATTTCAAGAACATTATCTGGAGGACGACATAAAAATCTTCAGCAGAGGATGAAATTCCTGTAAGTTCTGGAACAATCAAAAGCACAACGTGAAAATCTATTGTTCAGTCTTTTGTTCCTAACGTTTCCAAATTAATAAGAATTTCACGAGTTGAAGTTCGAGAGGAAAATGCTGTTCACATTAGAATAACGCATATATTTTTCATAATATGAAAAGAAATGTACTGAATTATTTCAGTTCTCTCAACAGAGCCCCATTCCCTGTCTTGAATGAATATGTCTGAAGACATGTAATCGACTCTATGATTCCGATACAATTCAGATAAATCTGATTTAATGTCTTCTCAAACATTATCCTGTGTGCTCATACTCATTTAATATTCATCATGTATACACTAAAATAAAATGTGCCTTATTATCTTTGGGAAATTGGAGACGCTTTTCCTGATGCAGGGAGAGTGTATTTATCTTGCAATTACCCAATTAAATGAAAACTACAGAGCAAACAGTTGCCTACAATTGGCATTATAAATTTAGGATTCAAGTTTTAAAAGCAGCTTAAATGGCAAAATGATTCATTTAATTTCCATAATATTACAGTATAACTTTTGACATGAGTAACATTTGCAAAGTTAAACACTCCAATTTATACAGAGGGTTTTTTTATGTAAGATTTTTCTAAAATTAAATTGAATGAAAATTTTCTTTTGTATTATATGTTTTGATGTTAATGCTAAGTTATTACTAAAACTAATTGATATTTTGTTCCCATCTGTTATACCATTTCTGTCAACTCCTCTGTAGCACGGAGAAGTTGTCAGCAACTTCAAGTGAACAGCTTCACTTTATCAAAGTGCTGAGAAAGGCACTCACTCACTCATACAGAGGATATTTCCAGTGGATATGCGGATACATTCTTTCACACTTTCACGGAGCCTACATTTATAATAGTTGGATATAAAGACGCACTGTGCAGTTTATGTACAGTTGAGGATATTTAGTATTTGGACTATGAAAGTCATGGATAAACCAATATTAAACTTTATTTTATTTTATGTAAAGATGTCAGCGCTGGTTTCAGTCGGATATTCTAGTACAGGTAACTAAGTTCGTAACTTCTCAACAGTGATTACATTTGACAACTTTGTTTTAGCACAGATATTGTTGTCGCCCTTACACATTAAACACTTTACTGAATCTACATGAATATCTTATTTCAAATGATTATTTTTGACTTCAGTTAGTTTCTTAAAGAATTTGTCATAAAAATCTTCAGATGTGTGGTGATCTCAACTGAGTAGAACATTAGTCGAACCCCCGGGTAACCCAGGGGAAACCCGCCCTCATCTGACTTCCAGGAACCACCGACTCCTGGTCTACTATTGCAAAATTTCCGCGAGGAACCCAGTCCTCCTCCTCCCCTGCTTCATGCCTTGTCGCTAAGCCATGCGTTACAGCTCAATTTAATTTTCAGTTCTACGTTTTTTGTGAATTAAGCATTTCAGAAAAAATAAATGTCATAACTTCTCATTGCATAATGTGAAGTAGTTCTAAATGAAGTGGAATTTCCGTTACAAATACATTACAATACAAACATTGCTTTTTCTCGGTATTTCTTTAAAATAAAATAAAGTTATTTCATGCTGATAATAAAAACCAAAATTATTGCATGTCACATTGCTTTATTTTCATTATGTTGAATTGGTTTGAAACAGTAGCATTAAGCTTTTCATTTTGAAAGAAAAACTCCATTATAAGAGTTAATTGCTCATTCATATCAGATCATGAAATTACTATTAAAAGTTTACGTCCGAATTTCAATAACTCAGCATGAAAGTCAATTGAAAATTTCATGCTGAGTT
>JBCAUI010399621.1:0-14404 GCA_038406195.1 Haplosyllis anthogorgicola | reverse complement strand
GCATTAATTTTATGGGTGATATTTGTGGATTTAAATTGTAAGTTATTCCCCCAGAGCAGATGCTGACATGCCATAACCGTGCGAAGCACGGGTTCCACCTACTTTTATTAATTATTCCGTCCACGTTGTTGGTGGGGAGGCAGTCACTTCTATACATCTATTATTTTTTGCCTTTTCAACCTCTTCCAGCCACTGACAACATCTTTCAAACTGCGCTCTAGTCATAGTGTCCGGTATGTCCTCTTGGGCGCCATCTGGTGTATTATTGCATTCTCTGTTGCACATAAATGGTCTCTTCTTGAATCCAAACAAATTTTTCAAAAATGATTTATTTTCCTTCTTGGACTCTGTCTTTAGTTGCGTCGTATTCTTTTTGTTACCTTCACAAATGGTTTTCCCACTTTCTGTGAGATTCTCCTTTGTAAGCTTAAGAACGTTCACATAGATCGCATCTGATTTATCAGATTTTGTATTCGCACTCGAGCATCTGCTGGTGCACGTATTCCCGTCTGAAACACTCGCACTTGTCCTGTGCAACTTTACATGTCCATTTACCTCACAACTTTGTCTTTGAGATTCATCCTTATCACTTTGCTTAACAGGCAATGCAACTTTTGGGGCTGACTGCGTGGAACCTTGTCCCTCTGTGTACGGTGAGTCTTTACTGGAGCTGTTTGCAGCTGCCCTGCGAGAACTGACTGGCGTTGAGTTCTCAGAACTATCCTGGTACATCTTGCCCAGTGATGGACTACCTGCTCTACTGCTGCCCTCTATTGATGGACGCGGGGAGTTCCTTTGTAGCCCAATTCCAAGAGCACGTGACCTTTCAGTGGCTCCCCCTAGTCGAGAAGGCAACAAATCAAATGATTCAGTCCTTGATTGTTTTCTAATTTTGGCACCTCTGTGTTGTTCGTCCTCAAGCAAATCTGGACACGAAGAAGAAAGCGAAGCCGTTAAAAGAACTTTCCTTAAATCCTGGCTTCTTGACCTTGTGATAAATCCAGGACTCGCTCTGCTTCGCGGTGAATCCAGAATATTTTCCTCTGACTTTCCCCTTGAGACGTACCTCGTATTCGGTGCCGGCTTGTTCGTTATGTAACGCGAATTTGGAACTGGTGGTAGTGGAAACATACTGGCGATACTCATTTATGGTTTCATATTCATATTGTTGCTGGGTTTCTTATAATAGTTTCTGAAATGAAATTTTAAAACATAATTTAAAAGTATTAACGTTTGTACATGCATAAATCAATTTAGCTGTGCAAAGTACTCAAAATCAGACATATTTGCATAAATTGCTTTCACAATTCAAATCAAACCAGAGAAAGACATTCGTGAACAATGTCGTCAAAAGAGGCCTAACTAATAAAAGACGCGTCGCAGTAAATTAATAACTTTAATCCAAATAACCGTTTCAGATAATAAATTTGTACATATTTCTTATATGTCACAATGATTAATTTGTCATTTTATGCATCGATTTCACATAGTAAATATTTTTCGTCATGTACCATATTATTAATATAAAACCTAAGCCTGTGTCCTGCCTTATTCGCATGTGTCTCGTTAATAAATATTACTCGAATTATTACATGTATATCCAAATAAAACGTTGCAACTTTAGGACTATCTTGACACAAGTATTACCAGTACCTTCACTTAAAAAATAATTTTGTAGCAAATTCAGTTGTCCACCTTCTTGCAATAATATGGTCTGCCTTATAAACTGGAAATGTCGAACATTTAGAGCTCAAGATTTGACTTACAGTCAGTGCACTCATGTGTAAACGTATTAAACTAAACGGATGTGCTTTCGTCACGTATTCCTACACACTTGAATATGTCCAAAACAGGATTGAAATTGGCTTTTTCCTGGTATTAAATTTGACTGCCAATGAAAAGATAATCGCATGTAATCATGGTAGATCTACTTATTTCAAGTGTTGGTTTAATCACCACTTATATTGATGATCTAGAACGATTATCTGACATTAAATAGATAAATTCAAATCAATTTGAAAAGATGTCAACACGTAAAAAGCTAATAACAATATGTTTATGATTGTGGAATTTCCTAAGACCACTTTGCAATTCCAAATTCAGGAGAAGTCATCCTATTTCCAGGAAAAATGCGTTGTATGAAAATTATGCGAGAGAAGAGCACAAACTGAAGGCGTGCGTCATTTCGAAAATTCTAATTATTCCTTTAAAATTAACTGTCAAAAGAATTTCCTGGTTATTTACTGATTTGCTCACGGTATTAACACAGGTATATATCATCAAAACATTTCTTCTGACAATTGTATTTAAGACATCTAAATCAGCTTTGTTGAGCAGAATAATACAAAGAGACTTCTTCCCGCCCACCCTGCATTAAATTGTTAATTCCATGTGAAATCCAAGTCATGTAGTATGGCTGTAACAAAGAATGTGTTTCACAATGGAGCTTTACTGGTTAGTCTAGTTGGTAAATTAATTTGCTAGACGTCTCAATTGACACCGTAAATATGTTTTATAAATAGACTACATGTTACTGTCCACATTTGATTCAACATGTTTGTTTAAAATTGATATTTGTTTTGAAAAGTCTTATCTGTCAATTGCATACATATTCCACTATAAAACAAATACATGTATTTAAATTGTACCTTTGTTATTTATTACTGATTCTTACAAACTGATATATCAGTACAAAAATCTGGTGTATTCCAAATTAATTTAGAAGTCCGTAGTAGCTCTTACAATACAAAGAGACATATTTATGATATCAGTTGAGACGTCTAGCAAATTAGATTAATTTTGCTAACTAGACTATACATAGACCTGAGACCCAAAGTAGGGTCCGGGAGAGGGCAATCACTTGACCCGGAAATTACCCCAAGATGGTTTGTTTCACCAGTCAAATCAACTGGACAAGGCTAGTGCCCGGGTGTCAACAGCCTGCTGTACAAGCTGAATAATGGTGCGCTCTCTAAGGCTGTGTATGTGACATACACGCCATCTGTAAGGACTAGACTATCCAGTAAAGCTCCATTTTGAAAAACGTAGAATATGAACTGATCATGGACTACATAGGTTCGTGCACAACTCATCTAAAAATGGTTAATTCAGCCTACGTGCATGTGGGCTTCCTGCTTCATTATAACTAAAGCTTTAAACATCACTACAATTATTTTCACTTTTACCTGCACGAATTGTTGTTTTGTTTTACACCATCATATTTACCTGTTGTTGTCAATGGATTTGATAATATTCCTTTCTTTGTGAGTGACCCTCAAAATTTGCACTGAAACCTGTATATTACGGCCACCGAGTTTTAAGACCACCTGTCAGTTGTAAGCGGATATCGTAAAGTCCAAAGTCAAAATTTTTAATTTCGATCAACCTGTGATTTAAGACCACCTGTCGGTTGAGACCAGACATCACAGAGCCAAAGCCAAAATGTTCATGTAGATCAAGACCAACAGTTATACAGAACCAGAAATAGTCTTACAAAGGTTGGTCGTAAATGACAGGTTTTGCTATATTATACAAAAGTCCCATTTGATTGTGATGTTGCCATAAGCCAAATGCAGTAATTAGTGATCCCTAAGTGGGCTGTTATATGCAATATACTGTACACAAATGTCACGACATTTTAAGACAATTTAGAAATATTGATAATACGTGTTTACAACTGCAACGACGATAAAAGCTTGAAGCAAACGAGTTCTAAAATTACCTGTTACTGCATTTGCACCGTAGTAACGTTTGTACACCGAAGCTGCCGTGTATTCGGTCATGTGGAAATGATCATGTGAATAATACATCGGGTCTACACAGTAGAACCTACTTTAACAAGCCACTGCTTTGTGCAATCACCTAGCATTCACGGCCAATATGTAATTTTTTTCTGATATTTTCACACAGATAAATCATTTAAATCAACACTGCTTTGTGAGGCCACCTGTCAGTTACTGCTAATTTACACTGAGTAAGGGCGGCCCCTCAAAGCAGATTTTACATGCATGATTACCTCTTGTCTGTCATCGCGATACTCTTAACAGTGAACAGAAAATATTACTGGTGTCCTTCATACTTACATTTACTTCCCTTTGTTCCCTATGCAATACTAATATCCATAGCTCACCGCTGTTGTTTTTCCGTGTTCGAACCTTTCAATCTTATTGATTTTCACACAAAGGAATTTGACAATTATAAAGTGCCACAATGAACAAAACTATTTCACTCCAGTCTAATCAATGATTTCGCATTATCCCCATGCATGCAGGTTCTAGACTTATCCTCTTCGGCAAAGGCGATTATATTCAGTCCTACTATAAATATCCTCGATTATATTATAAAGCTACCGTCTTCAAGCTAGTGACTGACAATGCCTGCTAGCAATCCGTTCCCTAGGCACGACACTGCAGGTATTGCGGTAATTCAGCCCACATATCCTGCAATCCACGGAACTTCGTGCGATAGATAGAATTTCATAGAATTCTCTGAGAATTTTGTCTCCGTTTGTTTTATCCTTTGAAGGCTGGATTATAACCTTCTGTGCTTCCAAAACCCCGTAACGTACAAGATTTGAACAAACGTTATGTTGCGATTGTCACATTAATGTGTACAAAATTTATGGTACATATTTTTTATGTGCAAATTCTCTCTTGTGCTAACTAATTTAATACAACGTAACAGAGAATCCGTACGCAAATTTGTTTTAGATTAAGATTAATCAAATTATGGTGCAATACTACCAAGTGTTAGTGCAAGAAGGGTGCACACGTAAACTTTCAGTACGGTATATTATAGGCTCGTCCCATTGAAGGCCTGGGGGAGTTGGTTTACTTTTCGTCACATACAAGATCTTCGTTATAATTATTTAAATGAAGAGTATAACTTTTAAATATGTAGATTCTTGTAAAACCATTTATTTATTTAATTCATATAATAACGAAAATATGTTTAAGAAAAAAATGTAAAGTTTGCAAACTAACTTTCCACAGTCAGACAAACCTAATATGAGGAATAAAAGAATTGTTTTGCAATAACATCAAAAGTTCAGTACGCTAATGTGACATGCCTATTGTCCCTGCACCAAATCGATTCTTTTGTTCTTTTCACAATGAGAAACGTAACCCAGTAAATCAACCGTTGAAAACAAAGTCTCCCCTCAGAACAGTTGCAATGACGTATTTGGTTATTAAACATCACGTCACCTGTGAAACAGTTGACTTCCTTACAGATTTTAATAAAGCCTTTCTTTCTTGTTCTCTCTTTCTTCCTTTTTCTGAATTATCTGGCCAAATTGAGATTTGAACATAAAACGATATGGCAGGTAAAAGTAAAGAACAGGAGGAAGACATTGTAACGCCTCTGCTCTGAGCAACTTAGACAATTTAATTCTGCCCTGGGTTGACTTTGTATATCTGCCGTATTGTTTCTAAATAAAGCGCCGGGTACTAAGACCAATTTTTGGATGAAAGCTCTCTTAAATAATTCTGTAAAATTGGTTATCGAAGCTCGAACAAGATAATTGCAGTGATTTTATACCAAAATAAAAGACATCAGGATCACCACATTCAGCCACAAAGCTAATATTACTTGTGGCTAAGGAAAGTTGTACAGAAAATATTTGTATCTATTTCTTTGTTTTTTAGTAAGTTTCATCTTAATGGTGTCAACATTTACTCTATTTCTTGGTGAAAAAGAAGGGGTGCTTTGATTAGAGACGGCTCTTTATTTAGGAAATGCATGATCAACGATGTCGATAATAGTCTGTTAGAACACTGATTTTAATCCTTTAGGCTTTGAATTCATTACCTTTTATCGCATTCTAATTCTATAATGTCGCTCAAATCCTATGCTATTACTGCCAAATAGTTAGACCTCTGTCAATTAAATTCATACCTGACAAACATACTTCCGTGGGATTATAAAACAATCCGAGAAAATAGTCACATAAGGTAAAAGTCCATAAGGTTTCATTCATACACGCAAATCATTTGTACGATCAATTATTGAGGTAAAGGGATTAGACATGTCAATGTACATAATGCTGGCTTAACCCGCAGTTTGTATTATGGGATTAGTAACTATAGCATTAGCCTTGTCTCAACTAAAAAAAATAGTTCTAGTTACTTTGTTTCTTTATGTTCACGGTGATGCACATACGAGTACAGTAGTAGCTGTCTTGAGCTGAAACTAATTTGTAACAACTAGAATGCCGTAAAAGGAAGAAATGCCGCCCAGGACAGGTAAAATAAACGTATTAATTTAAGGGTTCCCACTGTGATAAAACTGCCGTAAAAAGCAGGATGTCGCTCAAGACAGGTGCCGTTCAAGACAGGTTCTGCTGCAATGCACAGAAGAGCGTCTTGCACACAGATTATTACCTTGATAAAATACCTCATAACCTTGAACCAATACTTTTGCTAAGATCTATACAACAATTACTTTTTTTCAAAGTGACCAGAAGAATTACGCCTCAGTTGAGACAAGCCTATCGATGCCTTTATACTATCCAGTTATTGCCATGTATGGCCTAACCCTTTTAGCTGCTTATCTCCTCTGTGACTTGAGATGTTGTAATATGTAATTTATTAATTAATGCGTCACATTTTTATCATACAGAAAATGATATTGATACCATTATTAACCACTGGGCAGACTTCCGAACTGCAGGTGTAAGTGCGTGGTCATTTGAGATCCACTGAGTTCATTATCAGTTCGTTAATAAAAGCCTACTCTTTGTAGTGTATCCCTCAAAGAAAAGAGCTCTCATGTTACATTCAGGTGTTGTTGTTTTCCATATATGGACCAACAAAATACAGTGAAACCTGTCATTTACGATCACTCTTTGGGACCAATTTTTATGGTCGTAAATAACAGGTGGTCTCAAAGTACAGGTTCATTTAAATGGAAATTATACATTTGATTCTGTAATATCTGGTCACAAATGACAGGTGATCGTAAACTCGGAGGTCGTAATTGACATGTTTGACTGTACAATATAAGACAAACATAAAATCAGTAAAAATAGTGCAATGAGTAAAATCACTAATAATGGAATGAAAATTTAGGGCCTTCATCCGCCAATAATTTTTGTTTAAATTTGCCGTTGGCCTTTGAAAAATATGTCACGTATACACATCACACAATCAGTTGTATTTGACGGACTTATCAGTTCGTTGATAGTTCAGTTGAGAAAATCCAAATTTTATTGAAATTTACGAATAGTTTTTTTTTTTTTACCAGATCACTGTTGCACACTTTAAAAAAATCTGTCATTTTAGTCTCATTTAAATGAGGCCTTACATACTGACAGTTCTGGAACCGGACTGCGTCGCACTCCGGAAAATTTAATTGTGCAGTACGGTACGCCCACAAAGTTTAAACGGAACAATAATTTTAACTGACGCGGCCTAAAACATGTCTTGCTCCTACACCATGTTCATGCGTTTCGTAAAAGTTCAAATTAATTACTGACTTTTCAACACATTGAGCAAACAGCTGAAATCCAGAAAAAAACCCCAAGTAGAACCTGTTTAGAGCGTTACCTCATTGCACTGATTTTTCAACACATTGAGCAAACAGCTCAAATTCAAAAAAAACCAAAAAACCAAAAAAAAAAAACCCAGAAGAACCTGTTTATAGCGATACCTCATTGTACCGTACCGTACCTGCCTTTTATGGCAGTGCTGTTGTAAAATGAAAACTTAATATTCATGTTTATTCTTCCTGTTTTGTATGTCACACCTGCTTTTTAAGGTGCCGCTAATTAAGGTGCCACTCAAAACAGGTCCCACTGCTTCTGTATGTTTTAACAACAAAAACAGGAGAACTCTGTCTCACCTTTGTACGTGACGACATCTTCAAGAAATAATCTAGCAAAGCATGCTAACTTGCATTACCAATCCTTTGCCCTGAATTTCTCACCTTATTTCATGTAAGCCGATGTTCTTTAGCCTGGATAATGTTACCATCGAAAACACAGCATTGTCTAAATGAACTTATGTCTAAGACGAACATACAATGCTTGAAAGAATAAAAGCTGTCTAAACTGTACGACCTCTAACACTTTTTTATAAACACATAACTATCAATTTACATAACGTGATCACACGAATCAGATGACCTGTGTATTATTTCAAATTAGACTGGAAAAGTCGTTAGATTCGATATCTTAGGCCTCCTTTCTTTAATCGTCTAGATTACATTTCCTGTCGCACTTTGAACTCCGGTAAAGCACTGCTCAAAATGTCAGCCCTTTGAAATTCTTGTCCTTGCAATAATTTTTAAAAGCGGTAAATTATGCTCACACATTACGCAGATTAGCATAATTTTAAACATGAATTTCATTTTTTTCTATCTATTATTTAATTACTTACAAAATTACTTACCGATATATCACTTGGCTTTGATTTTATATACATGTAGAAGGGTCCAAACAGCTGAACTTCGGCAAAAACCAATATGACAGAAAGCTAAACCCTAACTTCAATTATCTACTTATATATATATTTTTACGATGCAGCGTTCGTGGCTCACGCTTGGAGGCAGGATCCCGGGAATTTCCATATGACGTTACGGGGTGGCTGGAGGGGTACAGATTGGAAGGAAGAGCTGGGCTTGCCCAGCGGGAGGCCTATTTCAGAATAATAATAAACGGAACTAAAATTTAACACGTGTTGTTTGTGTGTGGTAAAAAACATCTTATAATAATAAGCTGTAAATTATTTGCAGGAATTAATTTCCACGGAATCCATGCGATTGGAATGTCCCTCAAGTGGAAACATGAACTTCCCAAGGTGTACCGTTCTAGAGTTCTACTGTAGTTACCTACCTTTCCGTCTTCCAAAAGTGTCGCCTTAAAACTAAGCTCACACAAACAGAAAGTTAATTTACTCTTGATATACCGCCAATTTCGCACACATTGTACACTCCTCCCCGGATATATCGATATCGCTTATATCGATATCCCGCTTATATCGATAAAAAAATCCAGCACCAAATTTCTTCCAATGTTACAGTACAGTTCTTCTAATGTTACAGTACTGGCTTATGTCAATTGTGTATTTGACTTGGCTTCTTGCACTTCAATTGTTCAATACAAAGGGAAGATGTAGGTAAATAATTGACATAAGCCAATTCAGTTTCATGTAGCTTTTGCATTTAAAGTGGCTTCTTGTACTTATTTTTTGTTTGAAGTGACCTGTTGAATAAGTGAATCAAAGTTTTTTCAAGTGCAGATGTTTTATTCTTGCTTTTGGAAAACTTTTGTGACTTAAAATTAAATTAAAACCATTTCTTTTTGCCCTAGACTAGACATCACTATGGGCCAAGATACTAGAGATGACCCTCAATCACATCCCATCAAAAAGTAAAATTTGAAAAAAATACATATATCAATATTTTTGGGCAATTTTCCCTGCTTATATCGATTTTGTTTATATCGATATCCCACTTATTTCTATATTTTTTTCCACACCAAATATATCGATATATCTGTGGAGGAGTGTACATCAACTATGATTCCCAACTGGCATCTCACCCGAGTCATCACCCTGAAGTGATGTGAACAGGGGCAACCTACATCCCATTCTGGGCTGGGTGCACTTGAACTTGTCCTGCCAATGTTTGCTGGTACCAATTTTACACCCTGATCTGGTGAGGCTATGATTTATCAAGACAATGCCCATAGAATAGAGCCCGGGCCGCTTCCACAGCAGCGCTTCATGCTAACCACTACAGGGCTCATAGAAATTGTATTACCAAGTTTTAAAAATAGGTCCAGATGGACCTGAACTCATTTGGCATTATCAAAATACTTAAGGCAATTTAGGTCACAATATAACAAGGATACAAAATGTCTTAGATCAAATTTCCAATGTGACCAATGAAAAAAACACAAATATGGCTGTCAAACTAGAAATGTAAGCAGCATCAATGTAATTTTCACAGGAAATAAAGAGGGTATATAGATGCATATGACTGCAAAATATGAAGTCTGTATCTTCACCTGTGTGTCCACAAATGAGGTTCAAAGAAAAATACAAATATGGCTGCCAATTTGCATATGTTTGTATGATATGAAGTCTCTATGATCAATAGTGTGCTCAGGATGACTGTGCACAGGCGACAACGACAATACCAATGACAACAACAATGCCAACGGCAACAACGATGACGGACACTTCATGTTTCTATATGCTCTTTGGCATATATGCCAAATGAGCCAAAAACACTACGCAATGGGATGGAAACAAGTTTTTAGGCTCAGAGACCCTGAGAGAGGGTATACAACTTCATCAGTTGTAACCATGTACCACTGTATTAGCCTCTGCATTATCTGATTGTGTAAGTTGTTTCTGTCGCTGCTGAACTGCCATAATCTACAGGAGATTATCTCTTTATTTAACCCTTTCAGTACTGACGGTTCCTGAAAAATAGTACTTTTTAAGAGTTAAAATAGGGGCATGATAATTGGAGACACTCGTCACAATGAAATTATGTTACAAGAATTATGCCACAAATGCAAAGGAGCAGGGCCCACATGGGGCTTTCAATGACACCAGGTGTGGTTTGTCAAGTGGCCACCAGGTGGCCACTACACCTGTTGCAAGATAGCTTATCCCCTTGAATTTTGAAATTACCTCAAAAGTGTGACTTTAATTGTTACTTGCGTCAGTGTTTTCACTGACTGGGAGCTTATTTGGTGTCAGTTGGATAGTGAGGGTGGTCCTCTGCTGTGCTGATCATGAGCTAATTAGGAGCAGTAGATATCTCTAGATTTACACCCTCTTAAGATTCACAAATGTCAAACTTTGCTTACAGATAAGGGGGCACTGCCCTCTGTGGCCCCCATTAATCTCTATTTAGGGGGGAGGGCATGAAAAAAATGGTCAATTTTTTGAAACCTCAGTACCTTTGCAATTTGCTTAAAACTGCATTTTGAGGCTAAAATCACCTTTGGGGGGTCTCCTGAGGCCCCAGAGGTGCCAGGGAGGCCACCATGTCGGACAGACATGGATTTTATCGAAGGGGTTAAACTAGGAACATAACATTTTTTTCTGCTAAATTTAACAAAACGCGTTTTCGAAAATATTTATAGACCTGTTACAAATTTATGGACTGAAAACAAATTTGTTTTGTAATCATTCATTTCAAACATTTAACTACAAAAAGAAGTATTCTCCCAAAGGTGCAATCAGTCTACCTTATCAGCTACGGGCAGAATCAATTAAAGACAACCCAATAAACCACTCATAACGAGAATAGGTTGCAATGAATTTACGACAACAGATTCTACTACAATGTTGCAGGAGTTGAGCTGTCTGTAGCTTACTTCGAACAAGACTAAGTCCCGTTGCACAGCACCTGAGCGTGTAACTTACAAACCTTTTACAATGTACGTTTGGATGAATAAATACATGCAACACGACTGGATCTGTTTCCATTGTAACACTATGAAGACCAAACCTATTCTTGTTTTAGTCTGGGCAGTATAATAAAATGTTAGTGTCGCGTTATGAAAACGAGTTAACTTTATGTACTGCAAGGTCCTATGAGACAAGCAACATCACCATTTACCAAATCTGACTTGTCACCTTTTCGACATTTGTGTACTCACTACGTGGTTGTTTACAGGTAAGCATACACTACGTGGTTGTTCACAGATAAGCATACAAATTCAATAGCACTCTAGTTCGAGCACATAATCGAAATGGCCATTAAGCTTTCACCTGGGATGCTGCTACACATACTTTATATAATTTCAATTTGTTCCGACATTGTCAATCCATAATTTGTTGGTGAAATTATTTATGATTAAAAAAATTTTCAAATCAATTTTATTTCGGTAGTTAGGCACGTTACTATGCCCAAACCTGAAACTTACTTTGCGCCCAAACCTGAAACTTACTTTGAGCACTGTCTTTAGTAATGGTCCATATATTATGAAATCAAACTTTAAAAATCTGTTGCATCCCTCATTACTGTCTTTTATCTGAGAGCTGTTCAAATAAAATGAAACTGAATTTAAAAATCTTATTAAATAAAAGCCTTTGTTTCAGAATTTTCAATTTGGATAGCTGGAAAAGCAATACAACTTCGTGAATGTCAATTCGTGTGTAGGTGGTTTTTATCTATCAAGTTACATCTTTTCTACAATTCATTTTCATTATGAGGATTTGTTAAGATGTTAACGGTGATCTCCTGAGTGGTGATGGTGGTAAACAAATCGCATTTAATCAACTTTGCCCCGGACAGCTGTCGGATACCCGACTGATTGCCATGCTATTATGGTATTTAGAAAATGAAGGAAAGACAAATCACACTGTACGCTAGTTCTATGAACCACATTCTTTCTAATTTATATTGCTATCTTTACAATATATGCCAATGAACCAAACTACATGTATCTTGAAAACAATCGCTACCTCACGGAAAACACATCTAAATGCGGTGTCGACTTGTTAAATTCTTTACCGGTAATCATTTTGTGCTTGTACGAAGAAACAGACATAAATTATGTTACTGGAGTGTCCAGGTAACAAAACTGTAAATATCATGATATAATAACAGAAATCTTGATAATAACAGAAATATTATCGAAATTCTTAATGATAGACTAATAATTGCATGCACATTCGACATTTACCTTAGTTTACCTCAACTTCGATATATAACCTGCAGACAAAACCACACAAAAACATTCTAATAATGTGAATTCGCATGAGTAACTTTTTCGACTATAATCACCAAAGTGTGTGAACGTTTCTACAAGGTGTCACACCAGAATTAAGAGTCTAGATCTAGAACGGTCTTTTTCAATGTTGCTCGATTTATGAGCAGTGAATCCACAGAAAAGTCATCCATACATTTCATTATCTTTATTCTCTCATATTATCTAAAACGTTTAATTAGTAGTAAACAACGCTAATTATACGGTTGTAAATAGGCTGGCATCATGACATCAGCAATCAGATGCGAGACTGATGGATGGCTTTTCTGCCATCCTGTTCTGAAATGCAGACAGAAAATTTGCGAAGTCAACTTTGCATCCACTCTGCAGAATGACCTTGATACTTACCCAAACAAACTGTAGTTATTTCTATTCCACAGCAACTCCTTTGCAATTTCTCACTAATGTTAAATGGTTTCAACTTAAATTGTTCTTGCTATTGACAAAAATTTAATGCCATGCCCTTAAATTTGGGTCACCGACATGTTTTCCCGGAAATGTCTCCGTAAGCTATTCCTACCCTCTCTTGTGATTGGCTAATAACCACAGCAACCTTTACAGGACAAACTATTGGTTGTTTTTTGTAAACATGTACACGTGCCACCAAAAATTATTTTGACATCACCAGGATTTTACCCAATTTAAACCCCTTTAAAAATTAATTAACTGTTTTGAAGTTGCAAGTTATTCATCTTTTACCTGAATATCTCAATTGTTTTCATAAATCTAACTGACAAAGCATATTTCGAGGCGAAATCCCGAAGAGGAGGTAAAACATGCCTTGGGGGTTAATGATTCAATCTCTCATTTCTCAGAAATATGTTGTACACAAAGCAACAGGAACTTCCAATGTTGATGTGATCAATTGGCACGTTGATTGTACAGTACGCCAAGTTTGAAAAGTGACCTCAAAATACATTTAGGATGTTTGAGTATTTATTTTAATTAGATATATATGTAATGTTTGCATTTCTAGGATGCCTTTCCTGATTTGTGTCCCAAAATCTCATGATTAAAATTATTTTTAACTTGCCAGCTGACCAGTATGTATTAAATTTAATCATCACAACCATCAGTACACATGTGTACAGACTAATGTTTATTATCTAAAGAACATTACACTGAATGCAACAAGAGATTTTTTTACGCCAAATTACCTATGTTGAGAAATCAACAAATAAATAAGCTTTATTAATATCTGTTTTAACTGTGTCAATAATAATAAATATTAATTTCAAGTCACTTTTAATGGCTATTTTCAATGCAGTTGATTTACTTTTCAAAGAATTACCTATCCAAATGTTTAAATATTACTTTCCCTGTCAAATATGAGAAGTACGATGAGAGTTAACCGTTGTTATTTCAATCATTCGTGTATGAAATTTAATATTTTTACTTTTTCTTATTTTTCTTATTTTTACCAATGCTAGCACCAGTGTCGTTGGGATTTTTGCCTTCTGCTATGGTAAGTTGACGCTTCAATTCCAAAAGTTTTGTCACTTCTGCATCAATTTGTGTTTTCTCGGCCTTTTGAGTTTTTAACTGTCGCACGACATCACCCTACATCAACAAGTACAAAAAAGTACATAGGTTTTTGAAAGAAATAAATATTCCTCAGGCTGTCTGTTTATTGAAGAGAAAATAAATTCATCTACAATACCTTGTTTGTGCTGA
>JBCAUI010399510.1:0-14405 GCA_038406195.1 Haplosyllis anthogorgicola | reverse complement strand
CTGATGCAACTGTGTTGTCCTCAAAAATGCATCAAACAAAAGTATCATGATATCATTCCTTCAGCTGTGCCATAAGCTCCACGGCTTTCTTGTTAGGAAAGTGTGATGGATATGGGTCCAAAAAGGCTCATTGCTTTTAGTAAGGACACCAGCATTTAACCTTATAAGGCTTATGATCAAGTTGAAGGATTTATTTTTCACTGCAGACATACTTGGGCTCTGAACATGGACTTATAAAGACAAAAGCGTACTTGATTCTTTCTTACATTATCACTGAAGGAGAGAATGACATCATCAATGCCACTCATGACCATCTCAACTACATCATAGGTACGAATGTGCTAAACATACAATCCGTTTGCAATGGTTCAATTTGTTCCTAAAGTCGTATAATTGCTTTACTTGTGTTCACATGGTGTATTGTAGAATTTAGTCTCAAATTACAGCTTTTTTAATGCAGTGAGAGTAAGTACGACATGTGTAAAGGAAAAAGAAGGAAAATTGTGACATTGTTTGCATTTTCAGGAATACTGAGAGAGGCGTTAAGCAGTGAAAATCACTATGCCAAAACTACAGCATTTTGGGCAAATGAAATTGCAGATGGACTGAACCACCTAGCTGTAAATGATGCGAACAAGGTACAGTGTGCAAATTGTATTTATTTCATGTTAACTGAATACGAAATTGTGAAAGAGAATTTCTTATTGCATTCATTTCTGTGTCATGCAGATAAGAATGGGTCAACTTGGAGTGATACAACTTTACCTGAAGCTGCTACAGAGTGATTCCGTGGAGGAGCAGAGCCTCGGCACTGCTGGTCTCTGGATCCTCGCCTTTTGTGATGAAAATAAATACCTCATAAATAAAGTGCACGGATGTATGGAAGGTAGGTTAGAGTACATGTATCTAGTATCAGGGAGGTGAGTTGTGTTCTGATGCTTCCATGATTGTTAGAAGATTATACCGTTTGTACTAGTAGAGATTGTAACCCATTTACATGAAACTGTAAGTTTATTTAATTTGATACGTTGGTTAGATAATGGCAAAAACAAATTGGTACATGGCACTGATCCTCCATGCTTAAACTTTCAGCACTATATTCCATTGCCAACAACAGTCCACATGAAAGTATCAGACGTTCTGCCCATGGAGCGATATGGGTCATCAAGAAAACACCCGAGAGACCTACAATAAAACAAGGTGCACTATTTATTTATAATTATTTTAGCGAATTTCGTAATCACCAGCAAAAAATCACAGTAAAAATAACCTCTATGTAATGTTGCAGGCTTTACCGAGTTGATTAGTGGAGTGTTTGTTCTGTTCTGAGCAGATCCTTTCGTGGAAACACCAAGCAAGCTATCGAACATAATTTTAATGAAACTAAATATAATTTTGACAACACTCTGTCTTTAAATCTTTACAGTAGCATGTGGGATGAAATCATTCTGTAAGAATTTGACACATAAAAGCATCCAGGTGACAACCATTGCTCTATTTTGAATAGTAATATGTTGTTTACGGATGTTTTCTGTGGGATTTTGTACTTTCGCACAAAATAGAACGTACAATATTTATTTTGCAGTTAAAGATGCAGACATTCCACATGTTATGATAAGTTACCAGTGGACAGCACAGCATACCATGGTGAAGGTGAGGAACCGACTTAAAGCAGCTGGATATAAAGTCTGGATGGACGTTGATAACATGAGTAAGTGATGTGATCCTCTCCTCGTGATCGTCATCCATAAAAAAGATCCTCATTTACCATTGTGCCGAATTTGTACTAGTTTTTAATTCTGATAATATTTATCTATTTAATCGTAGGTGGTTCAACTCTCGAAGCAATGGCTTTGGCAGTAGAAAGAGCGGCAGTCGTACTTGTTTGCATGTCACAGGTTTATAAAGATAGTGCTAGCTGTAGAACAGGTGACTATAAGCTTTCTTTTGGAAACTGTATACGTGATTCAAATTTTGTTCACCATTTATTTTTCTAAGTTCCTGTGTTTGACCAACCAGGGCGTGATACCAGGTATCCTCACCTGTTACTGAAGACAACTTGATTGTAAAGACGTGTTCGATCAAATATGAAACTAATCTATTTGCAGAGGCAGAGTACACATACAGCCAAAGAAAAGACATCATTCCGCTTTTGCTACAACAAGGCTATGTACCAGATGGTTGGTTGGGTGCATTAGTTGGCACTCGTATATATTTCGATCTAACAGATGAGCAGGCCTTAAATAACCAGGTATGATGTTGTTTTAAGTTATCAGAAAATACAATAAACATTGGTGGATCCACGATTTCTCGTAAGGTGGGCATCAACGTGAGGCATACTAATTTTACCAAATTTATGCTTAAAAACCACCAAAAACTGCATAAAAGTTAAGAAAATTTGAGCTCCGCTGACACCCACCTTAAATCGCCAATGTTAAATCCAACGATACGGAAAGGCACTTTAATGGGGAATCTACCTGTGTAGTCACAATCTACCAGTTAGAAGTTAACAAATGGACGTGTACATGTATACATTTTTGAGATGGAAGTTCCTCAGAAAACATTTCTACTCATTATATAAATTGACATGCAAACAGATAGACAGGCTGATTATAGAGATAGGCAGTAGGGGACGCATGAACGCAACAAGTAGAGCCCTTTGTGCGTCAGGTGATTATGAGAGACCAAGCGGCAGCAGTATGTGCTCGGACTTGTCACTGTCGTCTTCCACATCATCTCTACACAGCTACATGAGGCTGCCGGCTGCACAGTCCTGGGGCCAGGCCGAGGTTAAACAGTGGCTCACTTCACATCAACTGAGGCACGTAGCAGACAGGTACGGGCGTAATAATACTTGTGCCACACTGCTAAAGCCTAAAAAACACAGTAGGACCTGTTTTGAGCGGCACCCTAATTTTTCAGGGCAAAGATGCCGTAAAAGGCAGGAACGCCATGTTGTCGTCGTGATTTATCAGATGTGAAGAATAGATTCGGTTTCTTTGCCAATAGGATCGATAATTCTTTATCCTTGTGGATTCAATTCCCCGTTATCAGTTTCCATGTCCTCGTTGTAGATTTGAAGGATTCACAGGAGATTTGCTAATACAATACAAATCCATGATGAAAACCGCACCGGAGTTCTTTTATTCGAGTCTGGAGACCAAGCTAAATTTGGATCTGGTTAGTTCGCTAAGGTTTGCAAAAGCGTTAAATGGGTTGGCTGCCAATGCATAGAAAAATCATGTTGGGCATATGTACTTCCTGTATTTATACTTACCACAATGTGCATTAATTAAGGAAGGTAAACATAAAAAGCCGTTATTCTACAGAATATTTTTCGTCATAAATAATTTTCAGTTTGGTGAAATATTTCACCTTTTTCGTTTTCTTTATTATAATATTGCATGCTTTCATTGTTTAATGTTACAATAATGTACAGCACAAATTGGTCCAGAATATAAGATTTTATAATAAATAATTTTCAAATAAGTACCATGTGCAAAGTATTATGAATCATGCTGTCCATTATAGCAAGCAATTAATGTTTTCTCGGGCCGCTCACATATACTACAGTGCAATGAAATAAATTTACAATGAAAGATGTGATTCACGGCCGAAAACAATGTCATTTGAGGTGGTCGAAGTTTAAGGCCGTAGAATTAAAGAATCCTTGAACAAAATAGACGAATCATATCGAATTGGAATGATTCCTTTATTTTTCACTTTGATAAAATTTATCAGTCATGTTCAGGAAATGTTTGCTAATGTGATTCCTGTACAAAGATTTTCACCAAAGTAAAGAAGCAAATGCAGCTTTCGATTGCAGCTCGTAATGAGTGAAAAGCCTATTGTGATATTTCAGTGTACGTGTACCTCAGATACCTGTGTGTATTTCTTGTCCTGTTTCTTCATATTGGATCAATATATTTTGGAACTGACTGGAAGCTTACTACAGTAAAACACAAAAAGAATGAGTTTTCATTCCTGCATTATGCCCTTTAGTTTTTTCTCTGTCCATCATAATTGTGTATGGGGCAGTTTTGTGCTGTGTTAAGTTTACTTTATTTACGAGTTATTTGGAAAAAATATCCTAAACTTTTTCTGTAAAAGTAACTTCGGTATGTTAGTTGTCTCTTATTTTAATACATGTACAATAAAACTCCTCATTTACGGCCACCCTTCTTTACCGTCACTCCTGGTTTGCGGCTATGTTAACTCCAAATATTTTCTTCAAAACTGTAGCAAAGTGCAGTCCTCCTTTACGGCCACTCCTGGTATACGGCCAAATTTAACGAGCAAAAAAGGCAGCCGTAAATGAGTTTTACTGTATGATTATTTTTATCAGAATCTCACTCACATTTTATGCAGATAAGGCCTTTTTTTTTAATCATTTGGATTACATTGCACTGGCAGGATTTTCAAAGTGCGGCGGTCAGAAAAAAAAAAAATTAATAAAAATTGAACTTTGCCCCTAAAAAGCCAAATTGTTCATAAATATCAGAAAAATTATGATTTTTCCCGATCAACTTCCCATGGATCGTGTCAGGGGCGACCATATTTTGCCATGGGAAACATGTTTTAGCTGGCAAATGAGCTTTTTTTTTCTTTTAAAATCCCAATTTCAAAGTGTGGCGGGAAATGTAATCCAAACAATTAAATTTTAAAAAGCCTAAAACGCAGAGTCTTTTTGCACAAGTTTCATTTCCTGTGTAAATCTTTGCTCAATTGGTTTACTGTTGTGCATTTTATGTAAATATATTGTCACGAAGACTGACGATTACCTAGTATACTCCATTTATTTGAGTTTACCTTACAAAGATTTATTATTGTTTGATCTCATTTTGTCACAGTCCCAATATTGTTATGTACAACGGGCATTTTCCGCATACCTTACAGTAGTATGTTGACTCTTTGTTATTTAATTGTATTACTATTTGCTACCTATTTATGCTTTATTTATGAAAAATATTTATAGTGTTTTCCTTTAAATGTAGTTTTCTGTTTTTGAAATGTACCAATATTAAAATATAAATGTCAGTAAAGTGGGTATATTTGCTGACTTATCTAGGTTATATACGATTTTGACGTTTGGTACAAGAATCATATATATTATCACTTTTATCTTTATCACTGTTATCACAAAACTATTGCAATTATTACTCTCGTTCCTGAATAATTCGATGTACATGAAGAAAAAAATTTGTCGATGGTAATGCAATCAAAGGAAAAGTAACATTGCTGCCAACGGAAATCAGAATAATCACATTTTTCGATTTATCGAAGATCAAATTATCCGGGGACAAGTGTATTAAGTATCCTATTGGTACTACTTGTTGATGTTTGTAGAATGTCATTCCCAATGTGTTCATTCCAATTGTTGGTAAAGATAGTGTTTTCTAGATCCAAATAAAATGTATTGTAAAACAGAACCAAAGTGAAACCTTGTTTAGAATACATATTGCTGATTGGACATGTGTCTATGCAAAACCAACGCTTTAGCTTTGGGAGATGTAACATGGTAATGCAATTGTCCAAAGTGTTAGGAATTTGCATAATGTGTAAATTTATTTCAAGTAGTTTTCTGTACATTTCTAGTCAATAAAATAAAGGTTACACACACATGAATGGTTATTCTTCGTACCGCTCCAGAATTACATATGTCACGGAGATAACTCCCGTTTTACTTCGCGGGCCTAGCAGTCGGTACGACTGGGCTGGTCCGTCAGCCCTGTGCGCAGCGATTCGGTCTACCAAGAGGGTGTAGCAGTCCCACCTACACGCCCTACTTCGAGGCGATGGTATCGGCTGGTTGGTATAGTGGCATGACACAACTTAATTACTTAAGTGGCATCTCCACAAGGAGAGCCTGGTCAGCAAACATAACATGACGAAATGGTAACGATTGAAACATCGGCAGCTGACCGGGGTCAGGGTGACAGGATATACGGTCCTTCCTGTATGGAGTCTAGTACCAAAAGAACGTTGATTGCACATGCTGCTCTTCTTTTATGCAGTTTGCCTATGATGTCATCGAACCATGATGTAACGCATTGTCACATTATGTCATGGTGATGACACAAAGCGTTCCACCGTAACATAGGCTTACGTCACTGCAGCCCATGCATGCACAATGTATCACGGTCCCGAAGGCCGTGTCGTATGCGGGAGGACCATCACACCGTCACACATGTATTCATTTTCTATGTTGTGCCAACGTCTTGTAAGTACCTTCGTGCAAACGCAGACGGCTTCCTGATATCATGGCTTGCAAATATCATGTAAGCCTTTTCAACAAAAACGCGACATCAACCTCTTATTAATAGTAAGCTTTATTTCATTTACTGGTGCTGTAGTTAATCCCAAATTCACCGTAGTAAATTATACCTGAAGATTATTTTGCTTTCCGCTAATATAAGGATAGTTACATTTTGATCTGATGTATTTCGAGCCTTACATTCAACACTAACAAATCTTATTAATTGGCTGAATAACAACTTAATGAACAAAACAATGGAAGTAACTGAGGAAATGTATATCACACTCAGCCTGCTGACTAGACATCAAGACTTCAGTGGGCGGACGACCAAGTTATCTTTGTGCACCTTCTTCCCTCTGTGGAATAAATCCATTTTCCTTTCCACTTGGCTGAAAAATAGAAGTTTCCTTGTTGTGCAGGCATCTTTCACTTTTTATCATACCTATTATACATGTATAGCATAGTACTGAAAACGAACACCACCAATACAGGCAACATGTAGACCAGAAGAACATGTACATGTATGCCTATCCATGCTTTACAGCACTTAATTGGTCAATGTTTCCGAAAAAATTACAATACCTTGATGTACACATGGCTTGTAAGCATCTTCTGTACGAGCACGTCCATAGTTCCTGGGTATCGAAGCATATTGACATGTAACCTAGGCAACTGTACATCACCTGGCAGCAACGGGTACATGGAGTAGTGCAGAGGATACTTCGTATTTGGAAGAATCCTAAAATGAATCTGAAGTACAAAAGATGTAAGTATCACAGCATGGACTGAGCTAAATATAAATTTGGGAACTTAAATGTACAAACCATTTCGAATAGTAAATTACAGTTGTCCCCGGATATATCGATATTTTTGGTGCGGGAAAATAGCATCAATATAAGCGGAATATCAATATAAGCAGAACAATTAATATGAGGGTCTATTAATTTGGTGCAGAAAAAAGTGTCGATATAAGCGGGATATCGATATAAGCGATATCGATATATCCGGGGAGGAGTGTACGTCTCTATGTACCTGTTTATGTCCTGAGAACATAAAGGCTTCGCTTGCTTCCATGTTGATCTCAATCTCTTGCGAGTATGGTGTCCTGTTGTATATGTTATACGTGACGGGAAACTTTGTCCTGAAAATGTACAAATAGTGTTAAACATGCTCAAAAATATGTTGTACTTAAACTACAAGTTTTTTTAACATAACCTCTACGATTTTGCATTGAAATGATATTTGAATCAGTGTAGTTGTAGAGCTGTACATTTCAATGTTTTGCTGTTTAACAACAGATTGTATACGTACTAACCTGACATTTCCATGGGCTGGCATATCCATGTCAACAAATATAGGAATGTGTTCTACAGTGGTGTTAGGCAGAGATACTGTAGTACTAACAAAAGGTATGTCATCCCCAGAACTTTTCCTGAAAGACAGGAATAAATTTATAATTGCATCAATCAGGCTACTTTATCATTACGTTTTGCATCCACAATGTCCTATGGGTGAACATTAACTGCAACTTTTGTGGAAACTTTTTTTTAATCAGAACCGAATAATGGTGCATTTACAAAATTAAATCATAATAAACAAGCAAACAGAGCCGTTTAAGCAATTCAACACTAGATAACAGATCAATGCATATTGTGTTATTAAGCAGGGTTTATGAAAATGCTCTGTTTATCTATGAGAGTACTTTCACAAGAAATGTATGCCAATAATCACACCAAAGTAATACCTCTTCCAATTGATGGTGTACGAGCCCATTGGTACAGTGCCCTGAACACCAGGTGGAGTAACTAAACAGCAACATTCACTGGCACAATCTTCCGTATTCAAACATACTGAAATGTAATTGATACAATAACAGTTTATAAAAATAGGTCCAGATGGACCTGAGCTCATTTGGCATTATCATAAACTACGACACCATATAGGTAATATATCACATGGATACAAATAAAATGTCCAAGATCAAATCCCAAATAAGTGACCCATGAAAAAACAGAAATATGGCTGCCAAACTGCAAATATTGGTGGTATCAATATTATTTTTATAGGGAATAAAGAGGGTGTATGGATACATAAGGCTGCCAAATATGAAGTTTGTATCATCAATTGCATGTACAGGAGAAAGGTTCAAAGAAAAAAACAAATATGGCTGCCAATTTGAGAATTGGCTAGAATTTGCTAGGCTTTGAGATAGGACACAGGTGCACATGTGTGTATAAGATATGAAGTCTCTATGATCAACAGTGTGCTCAGGGTGAGTGTGCACAGACAACACCAATGCCAACAACAATGACAACGACAACGACGGACAACGGACAATTCATGATTCTATAGGCTCTTTGGCAATTATGCCATATGAGCCAAAAATTCAATCGTCGACAAAATTGTAGTGCTACATCATCACTATTTTATGCAATATTTCACAATGGCACAAGAGCTCACATACAACAGTTAAAAGAAAAGGAAGTATAGGAAGGTTGAAATACTTAGTTCCGACGTCAAGGCCGGCCATGAGGTCAACACTGGGTAGTCAATCAAGTTGATGATAGTGGGAGGAATGGAAGGTGGAAGATGGCGATGACGTTTGATCGTCATTGGGATATGGGGTTGTCAAGAATACATAAAGAGTAAATCATGAACGAACAATCATTGAGACAAGTAAAATCTGTCAATAATTTTCGGGAAGAATTAGTTTACACATGTAAACATTCCTTCGTAATTGCATATTTATTTATATATTTAAATAATCTTTATTTTAATACATGTATATTTATTTAATTTTGAAAAGAACAAGAAACTAATTCCTCCTTGATTATGCAGTATGCACGCAACCATAATCTTCACCAAGTAAAAAATAACATTGTCCAATTTGTATAACACTTTGTAAGTAGAAGATAATACCTAATATGGCTATGGTGTAGATAGAATATTGATGAAGAAAATATTTAATAACACGTACAGGTAGTAGGTAGTATGTCATGCAAATCGAGCTATGTACATTCTAATTGAGGTAACTTTTCATTTACACTTTAACCTCAAATGCCGTTAAAAGAAAAAAAAAAACAAAAAAGAGGAGGATCATACCTAATATTCGCCTCGTTGTCACCTATACAACTCCTGTATACTTGCTCTACCTTCTTGTTCAGTGCACCCAACATCTTCTCTTGGTCTTCTGCTTTGAATTCACCGTATGAAAACATTCTGAAAGTTAAAGAAAACGTAAAGGAACATGGCAAGTACACACGGATATCTTCACTTCGGTCAAAACCTCCAGGGGAATAAAGATCAGGTTTATGCTACCAAAGGTCAATTAGTTAACTTATGGACCTATGATGCTACACAGTCGTTTCCATTTGCAAAACAGTGAACTTTAAGCACCGAAACTAATATAAACTAAGGCATCTTTTTTATGGGTGTAAACCGTATATTTATTTAAGCATAATTAGTTGTTGTTGTTTTTCCCTACATTAGGCAAATAGTGTATGCAAAGAACAATAAACAGTTTCCGTGGGAATGCCTTAAGTGTATAAACACTCCAGAATTTGTTGTTGTGACGAATAGGTAACGAAACTTGCAACATATTTTAGAATGTAAACGGTATGCGTTTGGGAAACTCACTTAGCTGCTTTTGAAAACATCCTATTGGTAATGACGAAAGACATTGTCTCACTCATTAAACTAATAAAAACTAAACACTGCACATTTTCCAAGAGATTATATCCATTTCCTCTACACATATTTTGATAACAGAAATTTTAATAACATCAAAGTCATAGTTCTTGTTTCTGTCATACCTGGCTTTGACCTCCAATTCTTTTGCTTTCTCCTCCTCTCTAGTAATTGCACTATTTAATTTGTCTATTTGTTCTTTTAATATTTCTGTCTCTTTTTCCCTGAAAAATAAAAAGAAAACCATATGTTGAAAACAATAGAGTTGCTGTAGAACATAGAGCTTCTTTTTTTTAAGAATGGTTATATTCAGCAAAACATACTCCTCTTGTAGTCACAATGTATAGATGGGATGAAAAACTAAATCATAAATCATTTAAAAAATTACATTTTTATTTTGGTTTGTTTAATAGTTTGTTTCATTTCTTCCAAAGCTTCTTCTGTCTCCTGACTATTCTGTATCAAAGACAGATTCTGCTCCTCCAACTCAGCAAATATTTCTAGCAATTCCTGTGGGTCGTTGAAATACAACTCGGGTTCCTACAAAAAATAGATCCATGAATTTACATACATTGAGAAATTTTTACACAAACGCCTTCGTAAGCTAGGTTAATCATTATTTCCGAGTAAATTCCTTCACATAAAAATACTATGAATTTTAAGAACTCTACCTCATCACTGTCATCGTCAGATACTTCAGCCTCTGGCTGTTCAGCCACAACACTCCTGCAATTTTTTCAAAAATATTTTTAAATACAAATATGCAGAGATGGATACATGCATAATCACCAAAATATATCCCAAATATCTAGCCACGACTATTTAAATACACTATACTAAATATTTCAATGTGCAGTTGTCCCCGGATATATCGATATTTTTGGTGTGGGAAAATAGCATCGATATAAGAGGGATATTGATATAAATGAAACAATTAATACAAGGGTCTATTAATTTGGTGCGGAAAAAGTATTGATATAAGCGGGATATCGATATAAGCGATATCGATATATCCGGGGAGGAGTGTATCCAATTAAAACAAAACTAACTTTTTACTTATATTGGTATTCGTTCTTTGAAGAGCTTGACCAGGAACTCTGGACTGTTTACGTCTGGACGGTTTTGTGTCTATCACAATCATTTCATTTGTTGGTGTTCCTTGTCTCTTTTCCGCCAGTTCTTTTTCTTTCTCCATTTTTTTGTTTAAACGTCTGTTCTTCTTTTCCTCCTCTTTCTCTTCCAACCAATCCTGTTTAAATATGAATTTAATTTGTTATTCTAATTCACACAATTTGAATAGATGTCTGAATGTTGACTATTTTGTTGATAACTTTTTCCCACAGATAATAATCTTTTTAAACCAAAAGTACATGCTCTATGTTTTAACTAACCTTTGGCGTTAAGGCTTCTAAAAATCGTTTGTACAGCAGATATTCTTTCAAAGTATCTTCGTATTTAGATATTTCACTTCTCACTCCCATCATTTGAGCATTGATCTTCTTTATTTCTGCCACTTTTTCCAATTTTTCTTTGGTTTCCTTTTCAGCACTGAAAAAGGAATTCACACATTACATTAGCTACCGTTGCAAGATTCGTTTAACATAACTTCCTTGATTAAATCATCGTCTCCAAATATATAAAGAATTCTTAAACTAAAGATTACAAATTTAGATAAAGTCCGAAAGTATGTATCACATATTATAATTTACACTGACTACTCACGCTTTAATAGCCTCAACAGAGTTTTTGTCATTTTCTTTCAAAAATTCATCAAACATAGCTGCATCTTCCTCCAAGTATTGTTCCGCTTGCTCTAACTTTCTTTCTTCAGCTTGTGCTATCTCCTCCAACTTCCTCATCTCATCTCGTTTCACTCCCAACGAATACTGAAACGAAAATTATATTTAACACTTAACTTGACCATTGTATTAAACTAGAAGTACAGAAGTACATGTGTACTACCTTATTTATAAAATCCTTTAGGCCTAATGATATTTTCCTGGTTGTCTTTCAGGCTCGCTCACCTGTACTAGAAACATTTCTCGTTTTTTCCCGATATAATCCGCCAGTGATTCTTTCTCCACATGTCTATCTAAAACATAAATAAAATAGAAAACTATGCAGAATTTTTAGAGGATCACAACAATAAACGAATAACAATTTTGATGCCCTTTAAAATGCAAAAATATGTCACTAAGATAATTTCACGTTCACTGAAATCATGAAAATAGTTTTGAAGAGGTAAATCTAATTAAACAGCTACCTCTGGTGACAGCAAGTGTAAATTGTGGATCTTCTTTCACCGCTACAGCTCGACCGTCGTCTTCGTCTGATTGCGATTGTTCATCATCTGAGTCAGCTGGTCGGATCATGGATGCTGTCTTAAAATTCACCCTGGTTGCATACGTCGTTTTCTCGTGTACTTTTAGCTTCCTTTGCTTGATTCTTTCCTAATACAATGTGAAACCACAATGTATTGCTACCATATATGCATGAAAATACAAATATCTTTTGGGTTTTAATCATACTACACTGCGGTTGGACACAGGTTACTGAAATTTACGCAATGCGTTGTACGAACCTGCTTCTTTTTCTGCCTTTCCTTGTCCCTGAGTAAAAATATATCATTGTCTGGAGGCATCCGGAATGGATTCCCTTTGACGTCAGATTCATCTGCCAAATAACATTTACAACTGCATAATTTAATAATGGCATACCTACACTCTTGAAGTGTTAAAAGCTTTTGATTTAGGTTGATTGGACAATTGTCTAGTGTACAGCAAAAATCTGTGTCATCCCTAAGCACAAACCTGATAATAAGGACTGTCTACTGGATCCTGATCTGACTGAGTTAGGAAACGCAACTTTGCCAGACTGTCTTGATGTCATGTTCTCCCCACCTAAATTTTAAACCATTAGGTTATATTTTCGCCACATACTAAGTTTATTTCTCTGTCATATTTTGAAATAAAGGAAGTCTCAAATGGATAATACGCAAACTCTTTCCCTGCAATTAAATCGGTGCTGTGTTTGCAGCAGGGTGCACAAAATAAATAAATACATGTAAATAACGTACAGAAGATAACTTACGGGACTTTTTGGCTGATAATTCAGATGTGGCTGGAGAAGCTAACAAAGATCTTGGTGAGTCAACCATTTTGCCTGGCAACAGAAAAACAGTTTCAGACAAAATAGACTAAACGATTATTTATTTCTGAATCACCAGACATCTTGTATTCTTTTGATATTGTTTTCATTTTCCCCTTATTTTGCTGACTCGCTATAGAGACTGAGTCTGCAGCAGTGTGCATCAGTGTCTGCTGCTGTCTACTGGTTGGAAAAATTGCATGCAAACGTACTAAATAGAAATACATGTAATCTAATAATTGAAAGCTATGTATTCCCCATACAAAATAAATGACTAGAAAATTCATCAGCTCCTGAAACATCTAACCAGCTTTGAAGGATCCCAGGATTCGTTGTCGGCCCCATGGAGACGCAGGTACGGGCTTAGAACCGGCCCAGTCTTCTCACGGGCATTGATGTTGTACAAAGAAATTGAAAGACAATGAAAAATTGAATGTCTTTCAATTTCTCCTTTCAACATAGGCGAGTGGTTAAGAGCACCATGATTCTAACCCAGACGACGTGGGTTCGCATCCCAGTGGTTCAACTCAGCTGCTCAGTAGGGTGTCTACGGAGCTCGCCCCTATTGCAACTCGCCCACGGCAACTCGCCCTCGGTGAGAGGACACTTGCCCACGGTGATGCTCACCCACAGAACCCTTAGCCATGGTCCATACTTCTTTCCACTGTCATCAGTTCCAAGTAATTATTAGAATGAACATAAATAATCTTGGTTTCAGATGTTTATTAACACAAAAATATGTTTTAAAATTGTGATCATGATTGTCAACAATATTTGTTGGAGCAAATACACAATAAATAGTATTAAATGTGTGAGATGTCAACATTATTACAGACAAAAAAGTAAAAGAAAATCATGTCAAGAAAATTAAAATAATCACAAACTAAAAATGAAAATATATTTACTTTGAATAAATCATTTTTGTTACTGGGGAAGTTCGAAGTTAGTGGTAAAGGCCAAGGCTGAGGGTCCCACAGGTGAGCATCACCGTGGGCGAGTGTCCCCTCACCGAGGGCGAGTTGCCGCGGGCGAGTTGCAATAGAGGCGAGCTCCACCGCAGTCCTCTGTAGCACCCTTAGGCAAGGAGTGAACCACTAATTGCTACCAGCTGCACTGGAGTGAATGGAAAGTGGTGCTGACCCCGTATGGGATGTAGAGCAGCCAGTCCGAATTCATTCAACCCAGGTTGAATGGAGTTCTCTGCTGGGGTTAAAGGAATTGTGAAGCGCCGGTGATACCATGTACACTTGTCCCCGGATATATCGATATTTTTGGTGCGGGAAAATAGCATCGATATAAGCGGGATATCGATATA
>JBCAUI010399399.1:0-14407 GCA_038406195.1 Haplosyllis anthogorgicola | reverse complement strand
AAGTAAAAATTACTGTATCTGTATATTTCATCATTTCAAAGTTTACAAAAATCATTTTTACTGTAACATCAATAAATGCTTCAAAAATAAATGGCAAAAAAATAATCTGATAGAATGGCTCGGTAATGAAATATTCAGGCAAATAAGAGAACCCGTCGCTGTCAAGCACCTTCAAATGATTCACAATTTTTACATTCTATGATGGGCAAACTCCTTTAAATTTCATAAGTAAGGATTAGATTTATTAGACATTTACTGAGTTTGTGTTTTGTGTTTGTGTTTGTGTAAGTAAGGATTAGATTTATTAGACATTTACTGAGTTTGTGTTTTGTGTTTGTGTTTGTGTTTGTGTAAGTAAGGATTAGATTTATTAGACATTTACTGAGATTGTGTCCTTTGTTCACGTTTCTCAGAATTTTCCACATCTGGAGCAACAAGTTATTACTCATTAGTATATTTATTTGTTTAATATTCTGCATAATATTTTTGTTGGATCGTGTTATTTCTTTGTGATGGACAAATGAAAACTAAACTTATAAGACATGATCACAGCAGAAAAATTCAATTCAACAATTTTGAATCAATGGAATTCACAATGTGCTTTCACTGTGACGAAACAAATCCTGAAATCCCTATTAATTTTTAAACTTGAAGAGCAAAAGAGGGAATAAAGAAGCTCCCCGCTGTGCTTTTGATACGCTATTGTTTCAAAACTGATAGAAATTTCAGGATTTGGGCTTCCAAAGGCTTCTGTAACATGTCTCATGTAGAATTAAAATGGACATACATACCTTGGTTACTTTGGACAAAGGTAAGCGTTCTCAGATACATAACCATAACTGGTGTCTTTGGAACAATGAAAGTCACACTGATGGCAATCAAGAGACCGACCAGAGAGTACTCCCCAGAATTCATTTGTTGGCTTTTCCTTTCCGAGGCAGTCAAAGTCTTTAAAGTTCTTCGTCGTTTCAATAGATGATAAGTGGTTATTGCGTCAGAGATGATAAGTGTTGCCATTGGTATAAGTGTCGAATTACAGAAGTCCTGCAAAAAGAACCCAATTGTTTTTTGGTGAGTCATTATCATAATCATAACGTAATATATTGACAGATAAAACATCATAAGTCAATCACGAGTGGCGCTGATCAGAAGAAAACTTAAACGTTATGATTTACACAAAAGATTGCCGAGTGACCATTCAGGGCTGGATTTACTACCATTCTATTCAGCGAAACCTTGAAAGACACTTTAAGAAACTGCTTGTGAGACTAATTGATGCCAACAGCAAACCTCCTTTAATTTCAAATCTGGGGGATGTATCTTAAATTTGCCTGTGAGATAAAAATGAAAACTTACAATGAACACTTTATCTATAGTTACCTCCCAGGGTCGAATCTTAGAAAAATAGTACGTAGCAACTGAAGATGATCCGGTCACGAAGGCCGTGCAAGCTGTGAATCCATTTTTGTAAGTAACATGTCCATAGGCAAATGGCAGGTGTGTTAAACTAATACCCACATACACTGCGCAAACCTTAACAAGCAGTTTGGTACTTTTGTGTGAAATAAGCGACCTGACTGCAAAAGGGGCTGCCATAGGTACAGCATGTCAATTTTATGGTAACAAACTTTTTAAATATACATCAGAGGCAATAGGGTACGAAGTGTATGTTACAAAGAGTGCTTCCATAGCTAAAATTATGTGATGGTGTGCTGAACTACAATAGTAAAGCATGGGATTTTTTGCCGCCCCGCAATTGTGGCAGCACCTGAAGGGCAATAAATACAAGCTACACTTCATTCCCTACCAGATCGTGAAATTACTATCAAAAGTTAACGTCCGAATTTCAATAACTCAGCATGGAAGTCAATTGAAAATTTCATGCTGTGTTATTGAAATTTGGACGTTAACTTTTGATAGTAATTTCACGATCTGTGGCAGATACCTTAAATCTTCACATTTTTACGAAGGTCAAAAACACAATGTGGAGTTATATTGTTTTCAAACGTTCCAAATTGACAGGAACATCGGGAGCTGAATTACAAGCAATCCAATTTTCTAAAGCTTTGAAACAAATCATAATTTCTTACCCACTAGTGCGTATGCTGAGTAAATGACCGGATAACTGACCAAACAATACCATATTTTACAGTAGACGGATGACCTTGAAGTGAAGTCACTGCCACTATCAAAACCCCTGATCAAGTGACGTCCTGCCTGGCCAGTCAGAGTGTGTATGAGATCAGCTGTTGTCATAGTAACCAAACAAATGTTAACAGCGACCTGTGTCATGCTCCTTTTAGATAAGGCTACAAGCGTAACTAAATAACCGACACATACAGAACAAAGGGGAGAACAAAAAAATTTCACGCTGCCCTTTTGATTTGCTATTGTTCCTAAACTGATAGGAATTTCAGGAATTGCGTAAGTATTAGCAAGCCACCATATTTGTTTATGTTGTTGGCAGCAATTCTGATGTCTGTGATTTTCTTCAAGTCTGCTGTATTGGTTAGGACATTTTCCTCGTTGCTTCTAAAGGGCTATAAAATACACGCAATACAATTTTAAAATTATTAAAAGAAATTAACTACTTACAACAAAATAAGATTTTAAATTGAAAAGTTTCTCTCGGTGATTTTATTCATATCACCTACGTATTGCTGTTTTTAACATTTGAAAAATATTTTTTAGTTTTAATCACTTTTTGTATGTTGTAAAAGTATACTTACGCGTTGAACGTCGAAGTCAATTCCGTGTCAATGAACATTGTCACTCCATTTTCGGTGGTAACTGGCAAAAAGAATTCAGAAAGAAAGCCACAAACATTCATAAAATTTAAATGTACTTTCACGTTATCTCAGTAGCGGATCGGGCGGGGGTGGTGGGGGTGCTTCAGGGGTCTACCCCCAGCCCCTGTTAAATTATGTTTGTCCGCCATTTTAGGCCTCCCTCAAGGAAATTTCTAGATCCGCTACTGTAACTGTACTGTCACTTCTTCTACACAATTAGTTTTCTATTTCAACAAAAGCGAATAATCGTACCTCAGACCTTAATATTCCTCAACAGTACACAGAATCGTATCATTTTGGAAACGAAGAGAACAAAGGAGAGAATGAAAAAAATTCACGGTGTGCTTTTGATGTGCTATTGTTAAACTTCTGATACGAATTACGTGGACTGACTCTTGAGTTTAACCGTTTTAGATCTGGTGACAAAACTGTAATATTGCACAAGAAAATAATAAGTTCCCTACGCTATCGATTTGATTTGATTTCATTTTTTGTTTGCAGAAAGATATACACCATTCAGATTGTAAACAAAAGAAATTAATCCGTATTTTAATCAAAATCAGCAATGATTTCTATGGTTTCGAGTTTGAACTTTCAACAGATCAAGAAAATTTGTATTTTAATGTACATCTTCAAAATAGAATTCCACGTCGTTTTATTGAAAGGCGTATAAATTGTATTGTTCCAAAATTTTGTAGATGAGCAAGTAATGAAATAATAATTTTTCTGAACAATAGCAAATTAAAAGCACAGCAGGAGTTCTTAGTTCTTTCCTTTATTCTGTACGTCTCCAAATTGATAGGAATTTCAGAATTTTCAGGATTTTCTTCATCTACCAAAGTTTGAAATTTTAATTATTCAACCGTTCCATTGGTCTGTACAACGTAGTTTAAAATAACATTCATAACTTACCATTATCTTCCCCGTTACCAGAAATTAAATGGCTAGCGAGAATTAACAACACCACATACATCGCTTTTTTACACGGGAAATGTGTTAAAAGTAATATGAAAGGTTTCATGCAACATTAACAAGTAAACACCAAACAGGTAAAACATTTCAAGTTGATTAACTTTACTTCAATAGATAGACCGCCAGACCGAAGTGCCTTAGGAAACGGATAAGCTGTGGTTTAATGGGGGCTTAGAAGAGAGATATTCAGGTTATAAGCTTGTGAATTCACTTACGTGAAATAACATCCAGATGTAATCCGGCATGTTTGACCGACCTTGACAGATGGTTCCCTGCAAAGGTAACCCAAAGAGTTAGTGGTTGATAAGGGAGAGGCGTCAGGGAAAAGGGACAGGAGTCATGAGATAAGCACAGGGGCAAACTCATTGGCCGCTTGACAAACATGTTAAGCCAAGAAGTGCGCTCTCTACCCATCTGATGTCATACCCTGGGTAAGTTGGTTTAATCGAATACACGCTACTTTTCTGGAAAACATTGTACAGATTAAATTTAATTTGGGTTAGCTACTCGAACCAAATTATCCAGAGGGTATGAGGGACACCAAGAGCCTGCACAGACTTATCTAGGGGGATACTTTTTTCAGAGGATGATATGTGGACATGTTACACCGGTTGTGGACATGGAAAATCAAGTCTGAAGCCAGCACACATATACTGGAAAGACACTTGATTACATACGGCCAAATCCAGTTGTAAGCTCTTCATGTGTTAACGGCTACATTGAAACGCGGACACCACAATAATATTTTTTGGCCACTTTTGATGTTTTTTGTTTTTGACATTTTGACAGGTCCATAACCGAACCATCTATACAAATCTTTAACTCAGCAAATGGCACTGCTACTTCACTCCTAAGGATAATGTATGTCAAAGAGTGAACCTTGTGGGAGTTTTTTTAGGCTCTTGTGGGAGTTGTTAGGCATCTAAAGTTCATTTGATTGGTCTGATATGAAATGTCAGGTCCACTGCACAGATGAGTAGAGCTGATCAAAACATAGGTAGATTAGTTCACACATGAATGCATTTGCTTAACATGCTGTCACATATGAACAAAGATGCTTGACATGCATTAACACTTCATTGTTAAAGTGTAAGATTTCACAAATCACACAATCAGCTTTTTTGAAAATGCAACAGTTAATTGCAATGTATCAATCAGTGTCAGGCCCAACATGAACATCATCAGGTAAACAAACCACATATGGACCAAGAGTGAATTAAAAGCCCATCTAAAGATGGCTGCATGATCTAGAGGCCTTTAGATCTGATTAAATAGTTCGGAAACGCATTTCTGGTATACATGCCAGTGATTACGTCTTATCTATGACGTACTTTAAGTGGCTTAAAAATATTTTCTAAATTATTCTTATTTCTTAAAATTGGTTCAAAGCAGTTAGCCTTTTTCTTCCATTTTAAAGAGCCAAACGTAACTTTTTAACATGAGTCTTGTGACAATTACGTTGCATATTGTGATGGTCGTTCAAGACAAGTTCTACCATACTAGTTACAAATTGTAAATAAATATTTAATTTTTATAGAATGTAATTCATTCTAGGCACAAGACACAACAGCATCAACAGCATCAAAAACCATGAACCACTGACTGGTTCACACAACTGGACACCTGTTGTGATTGTTTCCTACCCGGTGAATGCAACTAATTGCTGTAAGAGATCGCTAGCTCACAGGCAATTTTCCTTAGTTGGAAACCTGTACCGTAATGTACAACTGTACAATGTATAATTTATTTGCTCTTGTTCTTTTTGGACAATATTTTGTGCCATGAAACTTAATCAGTCAAGCCCTCCCTCGGTGTATTTGTTATCTGTGATGCAATACGTATATTTAAGTCCAAATTGTGATCGCAATAGACTATCCCGATCGTGGCAAATAAATGAGCGTAACATAATATCAATAAGGGTCATGGTGATATCACTTCTATGTTTCATAGATCAATAAGAAAACATGTACAACGGTATTATTCACCGCACCATTCCAAATAAACAGATCATTCAGAGATACCAGCATGTTATCACACTGTCTTGAAAGTTTCGGGTTTTTAACGTATTTGGAGTTTTTAAAGTATTTTTTTGGGATAAAATGGGGAATTCAAGCGCAACGCAACACAGCAAATGGCGTATTGTAACCCCTGAAAACAGTCTACTTGACCTTCATGAAGGTCATTCTTCAAGGTCATCTGATGTGCCAAATGCTCTTGTATGTTGGGAAAATAATACGCGGAGAAGTACAGACGGTGTGTGGTCGCAAAAACCATTTCATTACACAATCCCTAACACTAGGAAGGAAGCGGGAGAATTAGACTACATGGATAAAAACAAACGTGTTGGTTTCCTTGGTGACGTTACTGTTACGGATGAAGACAGAAAAGGGGCCAAGAGATCAGACAGAAAGAAGAAAAAGAACACAGAAGTGACTAGGAGAAGTCTACACGTCAGCGATGACATTATATCTCAGCCAATGGTAAACACAATTATGTTGCCTTGACAAATAACTTACGTTATTTTAAACAATTATTATGACACGGACTAAAAACCGTGGTGTTAAAGTCAACCAGAATGACTTTCAGTCGAAGGCTCACCGCCTCTCCGTAAGTAGTTATTAAAACGCTACATGTACACATTTAAAGCAATTTAAGAATTTACAAAAAAATAATTTTGACTTCAAATGACCTTGAACTATATTTTGGCCATGACCTTGTGCAATAGTCAATAATATCCCTACCAATTTTGAAACGTGTAGAACAAAATAGGAAACATGCTGGAATAGGAAACATACTTTTCTCGGAAAAGTAAGCGTGACTGTGTTGGCCACAGGTCCTGCTGATTTTGCGAGATGATTAATTACATTACACAGCGCACGTTATCGTGATAACATGCTGAACTGCAATAGTGAGTCAATGGACCTTAGTTCACTGGCCATAAATTCAATGTGGACTTAGTATTGTTACACATGATTTTTTTTATCTAGGTGAACACAAATATTACGATTGTCTACAATGAGGATATACTTCAGTGTCCAAAGCATTGTAGTTTAGCAGCAGTTATTAGTGCTGACATAGAAAACCAACTGGAAAACGATGTCATCTCTCGTTTCCAAAAGAAATTCGGTAGATATGATGAACTCACAAGACAGGGTATGTACTAAATCTTTTTATGGGTTGAAAATCTCGAAGAGGTTTTTATTCCACAATGCCAACTGCTCGCTAATTCTTTAGCAATTAGTACGACTAATGATGCGCGCTTGTGCTTATCTGTTCCAGAAATGCATCCACCTGAGGCATTCTCGCTGTTTTTTCTTATTTATTTACCTGCTTAATAATTGGCCAAATTGGGTATCTACTTATCTGGAGAGCCAAACAACCAAAGACAAATATCTGGATTCAACTTTAGTCAAAATTCAGATATTTTTGAAAGCAAAATACACCTTTTACATAATTTACATCACAAAATTTTACTTTACAACATTTCCTATTTTAGGTTTACGGTCCGGAGGATTAGGAATTCTTTCCGATGGTGGCCGTTTTATCTATTACTTGGTCATCAAGAGAAAGTACTGGGACAGACCAAGTGAAGCTGATTTTGAGAAGAGTGTGATAAAGATGGCTTTGCACTGCGATGACAAACAAGTCCGTTATCTAGTAATGAATAGGGTGGCAGCACTCAATTGGAATAAAGTCTTGCAAATAGTCAGCAATGTTTTCATGGGCATTAATATAAAATTTTACATGTACAAATAAAGATTAGTGCAGATATTGAAGGCTTTATGTAATTGAATATTATAATTGAATGCTTGGAATTTAAGTACAACATTGAACAAAAATTCAAATAGAAAATTATTCAATTTTATTTTAATATATAAAATTATTATGAATTCACTTTTTATTTAAACTCTTTTGTTAATTGAACGTGAGGCCGTATTTGCTAATTAAAATTAAATGTACATAGACTCAAAGTGTTTTTTGTCATCAGGCAAAAAAATCTCGAGTAATTTCTTTTTCAAAATTAGTGATTTCAACTACTGCACAGAAACTATTATCTATTGTGATTAAAAATCCTTTTATTTTTGGTAAAGCAGCAAAATTGTTACTTAGTGTTTTGGCTTAAAAGTGGACCAGGGTTCTATCTTTGTGGCGTGCTTGCTTGTGTGAGTGATCCTGAGGGTCACGTCTGGTCCTACGCCTGCCTTTACCGCAGTGTTTGTAACCGATTTAGTTTTTTACTGTTCATAAGATGAGTCACCACCTTAGAAATAACCAGACAGCATTAATTGCATTAATCTGAAGTTATTTTTACCATAAGTAAGAGTAAGAGTGAAATTCAATAGCTCAATAAATTATAAATAATAAACATTATATATTTTTTAAATCAAAGTGTTTATTGACTTATAATAACAATTAAATCGAGTAAAGTCTTCTCCAGCAAAGAAGTCAAATTTTCTACATTTACTACATGCATGGAGTTTAAAATTCGTCCTTGGGAGAATTTACGTTGGGTACTGGTTTAGGTTCCATGTCCTCTTTGTTTTCTTTCCACCATTCTTCATCAGTTACTATGTAATCCTTCATCGCCGTATCAATGAATCTTTGCATCTCGATCCATCGGTGTCTGACAATATTCCAGTCCTAAAAAAAATTCGAAACTTCAATTGTGATTTTCAATTTTAGAATTTTTCAGTTTGAATAAGGAAATTTTGTAATGAATGTAATTCAATCTGTAAAATTCAAAGAAAATCTCGTCCTACCTCATCGGTCATCCTTCTGTTTTCGTCCTGTGTCACAAGTCCATCACCGTTCAAGTCACAAGCAGTGAAAGTCTACAAAACACTTTTATGTAAATCAACTCCGTCGCAAAAATATGAAATATGTTAAAATAAAAATGCATGGAAGAAAGGAATATACACCAGAAGAAGAACATGGTATGTTTTTGTTTCCAAAGAATCCCTAACAGATTGAGGGCAAAGACAAAGCCTAAAGCTGGGGTTTCCATTATAATTACTCAGAATTTTAGGAAATAAAATCTTGCCCTTGTATTCGAGTCCGTAAAGCGGTGAAACTTCGGCTTTAATGTCAAGGTTGGACGGTTTCTTGAACTTTTTATATGTCAAGTTGAATAGTTACATTGTTGGAGAAACGACACTTAAATTGAACGTACAGAATTAGTAGCCAAATTGTTTGAAAAATTTCAGGATTTCTAGACAGAACAATGGCCGCATGCATTGTTCACTTAATGCTCGTTTATTGTCCATTTAATACAAAGTAACGGTGCTTTCTGTAAAATAATGTCCACCTTCAGACAAAAGAAATTGACCTAGAAATAGATATTAAAATCAATACAAGCTCTCCGTGAACGGTTTCTTGAACTTTCTATTCTCAAATTTCTATTGGTGCCAGCAAAGATCTCCATTTGTTCCCCTTCTGTTAGAGAGCATGTGCTGTTGTACTTGAAATTTTATTAAACTATCTGTCAGTGATTTGTCTGTGAGACAAATCAGTACACAAAAATCGTATCATTTTGGAAACGAAGAGAACAAAGGAGAGATCGAAAGAATTTCACGCTGTGCTTTTGATGCGCTATTGTTAAACTTCTGATACGATTTTTGTGTACTGACGATATTTTGGTGAAATGTCTGATTACAAAATGTTAGAATCAAGTTTTTACCTTCTTCAGTAGAGGTAGGGATTCCTGGATGAGAGCAGCAATGTCCTGGAGATCGCGGCCCAACTCCTGCAAAAGGCCAAAGATAAAGGTTTATCTTATTTATTTATTTATAAATTAATGCTCATAATCAGTGAAATAATAATCGATGACAGTTCTTAAAATTTACTATTTTAACGCCCATTACCAAATCTTCTAGATTAAGCAGGCAAAATAAGGAAAACTTCCAATGTCATGTTTAGGAAAACAGGTACATGTACAAAAAAAATATAATTTTATTTTGATGCTGGAATATATTTAAATACTAACAGCCATATTGTTTAAATTTACTTCCACTGATGAAAGGTAGTTCTTTTTGACAGCAACAAAAATCGTGCCGTTCTGTTTATTTTTATAGAAGACAAAAACAGATACTCTGTTGTACTTATGGATGGCAACTACTAAATAATTGATGGCTCTCTGTACGAGTAAGCTTACACTGAAACCTAAGGTCGCATAGCGTTTAAAAGTCAATCCTTCGGCGCCCTCTTCCACAGCCTTGTTGACACATCTGATAATTCCATCCCTGAAACACAATGTTAGGGCTGCAATGAACAAATTCAAACGTGTGTAAAATACAGTTTTCATCATATGTAGTTTAATTTTACATTAAGTGATGGACAAATTCATCTCTCACACAATATAACTATGTGTTGCAGAATTAATTACCTAAACACCACCATAGGTCATGAAATTACTGTCAAAAGTATAGCTCCCCTCAACAATAGAATTGAATGAGCTCAGCATGAACTTAAATTGTTGCTGGGCGCTAAACCTTTGAGTAATTTCATTATCTACTGAATATACGGTGACAAGTTTTGAAGCAATAGAATGTCCCACTGTGCACAATTACACAGTGCTTGGCACGAATCTCTTTTGTTCTCATAAATTCCCTAATCTCTATATAGTCTATTTCAATACATGTTGACTTTCCCAATCTTACTTGATGGTTCCTACATGGAAGTTGTGGTCGTCAGGATGAATCTTCATGTGCGACAGCTTCATGTTGGGATCAAACTCCTTGTTGCACTTGTTGAAATCCACCTTGGTGTTGTTGTAGTTGTCCCACCAGATACTGATCGCAATATGACGTTCACCATATGAGCGTACTTGATGGATCCTTAAAAGACCGTGTGAACTTGAATTAACACACAGTACCCCCTACCCATATATCCGTCATCTCTCTCTCTCTCTCTCTCTCTCTCTCTCTCTCTCTCTCTCTCTCTATTACACACACTCACTAAACCTCCTCCCAATTAACGTACCATTCGAAGGGTAGATAGACGCAGTCACCCTCTGATATGTTAGCGTGATAGTACTCTACTTCCAACAGCTCAGGCCTAATGTCGTAACCAACACTGAAACATTAATGAACAAATAAGCATTACGTATTCAAGCCTGTAATAGATGTTCATCGGTGGTAAAATATTATGAGTAAATTAAAGGATAGAACTTACTGATTAACATCAATGAAGGATGATGTGCTGACAGGTTTGTCAAACTTGATCTGCAATGACAAACGGAGGAAGAAAAGTAGTCTAACTTTTGTAAATTCAAGGAACCTTTCCTCATTCAATAAGAGTTCTAAAAACATTTATCACATTTGAAAGGCTCTTATTAATTTACAGCAAAATATTTATGTGTTTTTACCTTATCTAGGTATTTCGGGTGAACGATGATGAAATATTTGTTTCCACTGAATACACAGTGAATGTTGTCAACTTGGTCCGTGTGCACATAACCATTGGTGCCTCCACTGCTGAACCAGATCACCTAAAGGAAGAAGGAAGCGAATAGCAGTTCTACCGTAGGGACGCAATCTGATGTGTCATTTGGAGTTTTGTCCGTCCGGCGAAGTTGTCTGTCCTTCGGTAATTTCCGACGGGTGTTATTCCGGGTGACCCCTTTCAGATGGCGAAAAATGTTGGAATTCCCCTGAGCTCTTCAGGAATCCAGTTCTAGTTCTATAGTAGTGATGTGTATTTAATTAACAGTTTATAGTTTAAATTGGATGTCATAAAACCCTATGCTCCTACAAAACAAGTTATTTTTTGAAAGTCTGGAAATTCACGATTTTGTTATGTAAACACAAGTAAGTTCAAAAAAAATGTTAACAAAAAATAAAGGCAGAATTTACAATCATCAGAAAGTGAATATAACAGGGAATTTTAACTATTCTCAAAATTTATTGCTCTCCATTGTATCATATTTCTTAGGAAGTTTTTATGACTAAGAAATCATACCTGATCAGCCAATATTTCATCTCTCACTGCGTCACACTGAAGGCATAAGGGCACCGTTACATCTTGCCTGTTTGGTAATAGATAGAGCCCATAAAGCTTAAGTTGTTGAATGTGTAATTTTATTATGTTTTTGTAAAATTTTCGATTTGCTATGCTAAAGGAAATTGGTTTCGTACCTCATGAATTCGGGAAGAGTATCAACCATGTAATAAGGCAGGTCATGATAAATTTCCACAAAGTCAAGAAAGTTCATACTGAGGATTGGTTTGCTAGAATCTTGAATTTTAGTGATCTCTACTCTTTGCTTGCTGTTCGGTGGCACATCCAAAGACATCAAATATTCATCCGTTTGCCAATTCCTGTATGCATCCGTGTCCTTCATAAGGCCTGTATAATTAGATTATTTTTTTAACTTTACGATAATTGTAAAATGCAACTTTTATTAGAAAAGTAAGAATACTGAATGTGCAGCCTGTGTGTAGTTTTCGTAGCTAAAACGTTCTTTTCCGTCTCGAATAGGGGCTGACGAATTTTTGTGGATAACTGCGGTCTGTATGCTGAGATATTTTTGTATCTGCATAGTCTATATCCTAAAAATGTACACTGACACACAAATGATAAAACATTTTCAACATCGTTCTAACGTTTTAAAAATTGTTTTGAAAATAGCTTTTTCTCAATCTTGGCGCATAAGACTGTACATTCATATGTGACAAAAATACGCAAGGACAACACAATCAAAGAAGGACTGGGAAAGGTAATTTTGATAAAGGTAATCGATGTTATAAACGTTTGGGTAACAAAGGCATTTAACTATAAACATTAAATTTGAATGAAACGACATAAAACAGTACACAGAATTTGTATTATTTTCGAAACGTCTAGAACAAAAGAGAGGACATAAGAATTTCACGCTGTGCTTTTGATGCGCCATTGTTCCCAAACTGATACAAATTCCGTGTACTGCACATAAATTTGGCTCAACCTTAGTCATGTCATGTTCAAATAAACACTTTACTATCTCATGCAAAGAATCTTAATTATATATTGTGCATACATTTTTAACTAATGTGAGCCAAACGATAACATTTTTTATGATTGATCAGTATAACCTCAATTAATTAATGTGGACATAAAGAATTATGCATAGACATTATCCGCGTCAATGTGACAAACAGAATTATATTCTAACAAATTTAACTCTTCAATATATGATAAACAATAATAATTCTACAGGCGTCACTGAAGAAATAATGCACACCATCTTCCACTGCATCATTTGAATAATAATGTTAACAAAAAGCAAAGTTTAAATAATAAATGATTACAAACCTCTCATGATTACGGGCTTCTGAGTTGGATACACATATTCTTTGAAGAATTTGTCGGCCGTGATTTGTTCATGTAATTCTGGAGTCTATAAAACAAAAGTACATTTTTATGATTTTATGTAATCAGCAGTTTTGATACAGTTTTATTGAAATTCTTGACAAGTGCATCAGAAGAAGAAAACGTTGTCAGTATTGGAACAATAGATTAATGGGATCACATGGTTTTCAAATTAATATAGTTTCGCTGAATTATTAAATATATAATTTTATTCTATTTAGTGTTACATTTAGCCTGTTACCCTTTAATCAAAAAAAATTTAAAACGCATAAGAAAGGCTTTACAAAGAGAAATTGAAATGTGACACAAACAGAGCTCTAATCAGTACACGGAATTTGTATCAGTTTGGGAACAATGGCGCATCAAAAGCACAGCGTGAAATTCTTATGTCCTCTCTTTTGTTCTAGACGTTTCGAAACTGATACAAATTCCGTGTACTGAAATGATTTTCAATCTCCAGTAAACGTGATATTTGGCATAGTGATCATCACGTAATATGTTTAGTAGTCCATCCCCTTAAGAACCTATCGATGGATCTCTGAAGGGAACATTTCATCTTCTAAACCATGTGTACTTAAATGCAAAACTTACCTCAAGCCTAGTGCCGCCTCCAAACCCAAAACATTGCTCACATTTATTTAAATTTTTGATGGACTCTCTCGTCGCAACAACAATAGCAAATACTGAAATAATGCTGAAAAAACGAAGAGAATGCCTTGTCTGCACGGACTCCATCATGTCACTGTTACTGTATTTGGTTCACTACACAGAATGTATATGCATAATATAAATCAGATGCATGAAAGTGTGGCGAGGCGTAACAGCTGTATTTGGTTCACTAGGCAGACTGTATGTGCAGAAAAACAAGCAGATGCATAAAAGTGTGGCGAGGCGTGACAGCTGCTGTCAACGGTCAGGGTCTCAGATCCTCATTACAAAAGCAGAAAAAAATTCTATCAAAGTTAAACCAACCGGGGATAAATAACCTTTGCGTTAAATACCTGATTGATAGTAGTTTCCTAACTTGAGGTGAATAACTTATGAACGTAGAGAAGTTAAATTTTAATTCAATGTATTTCAAATGCTAAATTTGGTAAGATAAATGCAATGGTATCATCCAACACTTGTAGGCATTCTCCATCTATCAGGCCGTCTCTTTGTTTGAGTGAAAAGTTTTTCAACATTTCAACATTTTTGCAACACAATATAAGCATGAAATAGTTCCCCAATGATCTTAAATTAATAATTTGTCTGATTATAAATAAACCTCAGTCATCCCCCATCAGACAACATGCCTTAAA
>JBCAUI010399288.1:0-14409 GCA_038406195.1 Haplosyllis anthogorgicola | reverse complement strand
GAGGTCTATTTATCACTAACAGCAGGAGTCAGCATCTCCTTAGGAGGTATTCGTAAATAGAAGGCAGTATCAATATGGAAACTGTGAGAGCGGGACGCTAATAGTCAGCACATCTGTCAACTTGAATTTATGTGCAACAATATGTGACTTGGTGAAGCGTTTGCTTAACAATGAAATCTACAACATGTTCACGGGAGAAGCGGACGGCGCAACCTGCCTTTTAAAATCCGGATGCGTCATTGATAACAAACAGAGGCCTGGTGTCTGTGTCTACTCCAAAGGCTTGAACTCCATGAACGGTAAGGACTCGTGAACAACTCATTAGAGCATTTTCTTTATTCTGTATAATTGATCCAATCTGTCTAATTAGATAGGATAGAAATCCACTTATGTTAGTAGTAGGGTACTTTTAGCAGATTGATCTGCGTTAGACCCTTAATGCACAGTGTGCGTTAAGGGATCTGCGTTAAAGTTTATGAAAACGAGCTGTTAGTAGATTAGGTAAACGAAATCAATAAGAAAGAACCTAGATTGATTGAACTTTTTTGACTTAACCAAAACATATCTCACTCCGTTTTAATATATTAAATCTTAGTATCATTACTGAAATTAGAAAATCTTAATCTAATCGAATTGGACAGATTAGATCCAGTACGCATTAGAAAAACCTTTTAGATTACATAGTATTATATGCATACATCTTAAAGTTGTACATTGAAAGAGTGCACATCGCTGCTGAATAAAGAACATTTTCGTCGGGTACAAATGCACTTGATATATAAAAATGTTTAAGAACGCCAGTGAAAGTGACGAGAGTAAATAAAAAAAAGGTTTGCAGTCCTCAATTTGGTTCAGCTGAAAAATAAGTAAATAATTTTAACTTTTATTAGTTTTCGTTTCAGACCCAGTTTTACCGACGTTAGCGTACAATGGTGTCTTAACTGATTCTGATTACCAACTTGTATTAAGTCAACGGATGTAGATCCCAGTGAAATCAACACTATTCGGCTAACAATAACAGTCAACAACGTCAACAATGACACTCTGAGGGTTCAGCTATCTCACAACGAGACAAGAAACACGCAGATCTGTACCAATCTCGGAGAAGTTTTGTTCAGTACAGCGGGCAATGTAGGATGTGAAACGATTAATGGGTGTGTTTACACAGGACAATGTGCGGAGAACAGACTTTGGGAATACCAGTGTCCTTGCGGTGAAAACGGGCAGTGCACGCTTGCCCTGGTAGAAACTAAAAAGGCTGGGAATTCTTGGTCTGTATGTGAAATCAGAGTTTAGGAGTATATCCAGAATATCCAGTCCGCAAATGGGTCTGTGACTTTATTCAATGTGATTCAAATAGCAAAATACCAATTACAGAAACGATTTTAAAATTAAGAGTTGAGTCCAGATAATCTGTATTGTTCTTACTTGTTTTCAGATCATTAAATATCTATCAATTTTATTTCAACAGAGTTTTAATAAACCAGCGTGAAATTCAATTGAAATTTAATTATTGAGGGAAGTTAACCATCATTAACTTAATGATCTAATCTGCTCAATTGGGAAGATTAGCCAACATAAGCAAGGTCTCCTTTTTACAAGTAAAAGAATTGTAATCAATACGAAAAACCTCCATTGGTATTAGGATAAATTATTGAGTAGGTTAGTATTTTCACAAACGATTAATTAAGTAAACTTAGATAGATCTATGTTCAGTAAAATAAATATATTTAACCTGATGTAGTTAAGGATTGTTTGATAGAAAACATTTTCTTGCGGAAAACGCATAAACGCAATTTTTCATTATAATTCCTGTACTAGTCTCAAATTATTTATTGACCCACTGTATGATAATGTTATTTCATAATTTGCAAGTCAATATAGTATGCTAGAAATCTACATGGCCTAAAATTAATATTTATCATTCTGTCAAAAATAAATTGAGTACGAAGTAACTATTTCTGTACTGGAAAACATTTTTGGAACGCAAACGTCTTGAACGTAATATGTACCTCTCTAAATTGTGGGGTAGAATTCTGGTCTATGTTTTGTCTCATTTTGAAATATTACACACTTTTTCGGATAAATGAAGTAAATTCCAAAGTGATTAAACAAAGATCGATTTGTTATGCTATTCTAATCTTTTAAGTACTCTTTTTTCTGTTGAGGTTTAAGGGTTGGGGTTATAGTACAAGCATCTTTCAAAATATAATGTTCTCATACGTCAGTCTATTTTTTTGCACATGTATATCAAAGAGAGGGAATATTCCCTAATTCAATGTAACACCGAGTGGTAAATTAATAAATTGATAAATTAATCAATGAGGTTGATCTTAATGTACAGTAAATAGATATTAACTGTTTATTTATTCAATATTATATTTCATATTGTAGAACGTTTGGACTGCGAAATATCTTGTTTGCCAAGGAGATGAATTGTCTTTGTAAGAACCATTACACAGAATTCGTATCAAAAGGGAGCTCCGATCCGTGTACTGCGTTGTAATAAATAAAGATTCAAGGAATGCCCAGAATAGGCTGAAATATTAAGTCAGGTAAAGTACGACCACTTCAGATTCCCCCAATTTCTTGCCAGAGATTCATCCTTTCTGCCCTTTGATGAAAGTTTCGTGGTATGTTATGTTATCAACATATCATGGATTAGGAAACAGAAACTTCCGTTTTCTTGTGTTCTGACGAAAGACACATAATGAGGCCACATGTCTATTACATCTGGGCTTGCATTAGATTGAGCCCAGTTATTGTTGCTGCTGCAGGATTGCATGCTTGCGCACCTGCAGCTACTGCAGCCATTAGCCTATCAGCCAATCAATTGCAAGGTTACCCAAGCTGTTACAAACAACATAATTCAAATTCAGTTTAGATTGAAACTTCCTTGAAGCAACATGTAATATGTTTGCAAGAAATAAAGTACAATCCTTTCTCAGTTTAAGCAAACCAATTATTATTTTTTTTCGCAATGAGGGTTTATGTATTGGGCAAAATCTACATTTGTGTTCTGGGCCGCCATTGCAAAAAGTTCACCAGGACCCACCCCCCCCGCCTCCCCCCCACCCCTTGGACTGGGGGAAATGCATTTTCAGCAGATTTGGACTCAGTGTCAAAAGTTTACCAGGACCCCCCCCTTCCACCCGGACTGGGGAAAATGCAATACTAGCCATTTCACACAATTATAGAAAAAGTCGGGGGAGGCATGAGGGTCAGTGCTCAATATCTGGACACCTCGTTGTTATTTATCCTGATCAAGCTAACTACACGCTTAACACAAGAGTGCCGAAAGATAATACAACCATGATGGTCTATGTTAATCACATGTATACATGCTTCGGAAATTTATCAATCAAATGCGGCCTTGCAGTGATTTTCGAATACAAGAAATCTTTTCCTTTTGGAAATTTAGTAGATAATTAGAAATTTAGGAAGGAATTTAGTAGAGTCTAGATAGGATTATTTTTGAAATTAATGGCCAAGCTGCACATAAAAAACAAAGCAAAGATTCCAGTGGCGGATCCATGTTTTTTCGATGAAGGGGGCCCAAATATAAATTTCTGTGCAACATTTAAATCCCTTTAAAACACCCTAAAAGCAAGAAACGAGAGAATTACCCGGGTAGGCCGGGTAAAAAGTTTATCACGCTGTGTAGACTAGACTACTTCATTGCAAACAAACAAACTGGCTGCCAAATATGAAATACATCCCATAATAAAAAAAAAGAAAGATAAAAAATCTCCCATGATCATTTGCAGGTGGCAGGTGAGGTGGCTTGACTATAGTACATGCTGGCATAACCCAATGCATGCATACAGATCTGTCTGCAGACCTACCCCACCCCCTCCCTCCACAGAAAAGGTGGCAGGTGAATGGCTTGAGCTTAGACAATGCTGGAACAACCCAATGTGTGTGTTTGCACTCCCCACTATACATTGTACTTTTTCATTGTATTTTAGAAGGCTACAGGAAATTGTGCTTTTTCCGGTTTTGCTCCAATTCTAACCTAATCCTTACATTTACTGTTACTAGCAAAAAAAATCTACATAGACATGAAACTTGGTATAGGGGTAGATTAGGACCTAACAAGCAGTACTACATAGGTGCCATTCTACTACAATGCATTTTTACCCTGTTTTGGACCACTTTTTCCAAAAAAAACCCCTGTGATATCTCAGGAATTGCTTATTGTAGAGACTAAAAACCAAAACCAAATGATTTGGCACACCCCAAACCCTATACACAGGGATTTTTAAGCCATTTCTATGCTTTTTTCCCTGTCAAAAATAAGAAAATGTGCCAGGGTGTAAAATTGGGACTGACAAAAACCAAAAAATGTTGATTTTGACTGGGGTGGTGGTTAGAAGTTTCTATGATCAGCAGTTTCTGATATATGATAGTTTTTCTTGATTTTTAGCCAGAAAATGTAGTCATAGAGGGATAGATTAGGATGTAAAAAGTACTACTGCACAGGTTCCATTCAATCATAATGCATTTTTACCCTGTTTTGGACCACTTTTTCCCAAAAAACTGTGATATCTTGGGAACCGCTTATCCTAGAAACTCAAAACCACCACCAAAAGATTCAGCACATCCCAAAACCTATACATAGGGATTTCCAAGCCATCAATGCTTTTTCTCTGTCAAAATTAAGAAAATGTGCCAGGCTGTAAAATTGGGACTTGCTAAAAACAGAAAATGTTGATTTTGACTGGGAAAAAGTGCCCAAAAAGACTTGAAAGTCCTCACACAAGTTTTTGGGCCATGCTGAATCCAGTGGTGGTGGCTAGAAGTTTCTAGGATTAGCAGCTTCCAAGATATGATAGTTTTCTTGATTTTGAGCCAGAAAATGCAGTCATAGAGTTCTGAAACTTGGTTAGGAATAGATTATTATCTAAGGAGTACTACTGCATAGGTCCCATTCAATTACAATGCATTTTTACCCTGTTTTGGACCATTTCTGAACTCATTTCCTAAGATGTATCCCATAATGCACTTTGTCTCACAAAATGTGGCATAATATATGCGCAGATTAATTTTCCATGATGTCTACTTATGCAATATTATTGGATGCATTAATTTTATGGGTGATACTTGTGGATATAAATTGGAAGTCATTCCTCATTAAAGTATTACACAATTTTTATTGTAATATTTGGCATAATGTACAAGTACATACAGTGCAAAACATTGCATAATACACATGCAAATAATTCTCCAAGGTGACTAATTATCAAATGTTACTATTCACAGTTTGGATATAAATTTGAAGTAATTCCTCATAAAACAGTTACTCTATTTGTATCACAATAATTGGCATCATATAGATGCAGACCAACTCTCCATGATGTATAATCATTGAATAGTTTGGATGCATAAATTTTATAGTCAATATTTGTGGATTGCAATTTGAAATGAAAAAAGCAGGCATTTCCTGTTAGGTATTAAAGTAGTAAGAATGGGGGGTGGATCTGCACTTTGCACTGAATAACCTCTGAATTTTGGGGGGGGAGGGGTCGATCTGCACTTGGACCTAATGTCAACTCAGCTGGGGGGGGTCTGTCTGCACTTGGACCTGATGTCACCTCAGCTTCGGGGGGTCCATATGCCCAGATTTGACTTCATTGACGAATCACCTTGCCGTCCACAGTAGCGTGATAGACTAAACAGGGGTCGATCACCTGCGCCACCACCTAGATCCACATCAAGATGGAAGGACGCACTTGGGTATTGGTATACTTCGTCATTTTGAAAATAAAAGGTAGGTTCTTGCTTCAGTAGGAGTCGCTTCTCAAAAGGTTACACATTACATAAGTTTTGTCATGTTTACGCGTGAACGCATCAATTTTGCAGTTAGTTTGCATACAGACAAACTTGAGTTGTTCCTTACCACATGCCTCAACAAATAAGACTACTAATTTTACAGTTGTATTTGATTCCCTTGTAGGCTAAGTCTTAATAAGATTCATTATTAGGACTAAAGTGCACCTTGCACCTAGTATGATTATTTAGCAACATCAAATTAAACTGTAAACTTATCGGAACAGGATTTCGAATCAATTGGTAATGGATAAAAACCTTTCCAATGACGTTTATATTTTTGAGATTTAACGAAAGATTTGTTACAGTTATATTGGCTGTTGGATTAAACCAGAACGGGCTCTTTCCTTCTGTTGATGGCTACAAAAGACTGGCTGGAGATTGTGATGGACATAATTTCCCTGATGGTAGTTCAAGAATTCAGGATCTAGAAGGTTAATTTTATTTTCGATGTCACTAAAATACAAAAAGAATAATTTACAACCGAATTTCTTACTTTGCTAATTTTTTTAGATTGTATAAAAACAAGAGCACAAAATAACAGTAATATAAAGAAAATTAAGTTCTGTTACACTACAATGGTCAGTAAATAAAGATAATAAAAGTAATGTTGTGGAAAGTGCCTTAAGATTAATGTGTCCAATGATTTAATCATTTCCGATTGAAGCCAATGAAGTTAAATATATCTACAGATCATGAAATTACTAAAAATGTTTAAGGCCCCAAGAATTAAATTTCATGCTGAGCTAATGCTTAGCTAATGCAAAACTTTTGGTAAGGGCTCTACGATGATTTCTTTATCTGTTTAAAAAATTCATTCCGTAAAACAAGTACTTAGGGGAGGAGGCCTTCCTGTTAAATGAAAGGAAAAAGGTGACTTGTAAAGGTGGTTAGTGTGAGTGAAAGATAGTGTGGAAACCTTTGTCTGAGGTGTTCATTTTTCCAGATGATTCCAAGCGAGTGATATACCAATCCATCATAGCTGATTACAACAGCTCAACCTGTGCTCGTTCAAAAAAACTGGACAATACTCAGGATGGGACAATTCTGATTTCGACAACAATCATCAATGTACAGACGGACGAACTTACGGTTAAGTTATTACATGAAAACACACCTAACATAGATATATGCACAAGTCTTGGGAAAATGATGTTCAGTGCTGCTAAAAATGGACATGGCTGCGAAATATTCAAGCCATGTAAACCAACTCACAACTGTAGTGAGAATAATTTATGTCATTACACTGACCATGTGAAGGCAATGGGCAGTGCACCGTGTCGATCATTGCATTAAATGATGACGGTTCTGACTGGTCTCTTTGTGAAATAAGAGTTTAGAAAAAATGTATTTAAAACTTAATTTTTAAAGTTAATAGTTGTAAAACGCAGAAATATGTTAAACGTAAAATTATCAATGAGATCACGAAATTACTATCAAATTTTTAACGTCCCGCAACAATTTCATGCTAAGCTTATGATGCAATGCGAATACTATCTCAGGGCGGGACACTATTCACATAAACCTAATAGAAATTTCATGATCTGTTGCAAATGAGTTAACAGGTATGTCTCAACTAAATGATTATTCGAATATTTTATTCGGCGTTTATTTTAGTGAACCCATTTTAAGAGATCACTGGTTAACATCTGTGACAACAATGCTATTTTCTGTTGTCTATTTGTTGGTACATAATTGATGAGAGACATATTGGTAGAAAGTTTTGTCCACTTGAAGATTGTCCTGCGTTACAAAACACCCCATACCCAATGTCACTCTATGGGGATTTCGCACTAGAAGATGCCGTCCTCTATGCATGCTCCATAGGCCATCAATGAGGATTTTCGATTTGCAACAGATATTAGGACCACGCTTCTTCTAAAACAAATACACTAAGTGTTCTCTGTTGTTGGTTACTCAGATCATTAAATAACTATCAAAAGTTTAAGGTACCCCAACAATTGAATTTCGATTTAACTTCGTGCTGCGTTATTGAAACTCCATTGAAATAAAATTGATATAAATTTAATGATCTGCATAAGTCCGAGCCCACGACAGTCGGCATGTCAGTCTTGCTTGGTTCTGTAAATTAGACCGTGTCACAGAGACTCATACTCACAGGATATGGATTTCAAATGGCTTCCCTCTGTTTACAAAGTTTACAGAGACTAATCTGTGAAGCAGTTACACTTGAAGTTCTAAGAATAAAAAGTACGAATCATTGGGCATCATTTAGACTATAAATTTAAACTTAACTACCAAGATTTGTCAGCTCGATTGTGCAGATGTTTTCCCTGGATTTTGTTACAGCTGACAGTGTAACGTTTACAGGAGTCTCTTTTCAACCGCCGAGAAAATGACTTGATCTTATTATTTTGCACAATCATTCTCTGCACAAAATATGTTGATTTCCAATTGTTAAACATATTGAGACAAACATTCTAAACACAATTCATAAACTTTTATGTTGTCTTTATTATAGTAAAGTGTCGTAGCAAGCAGGAAATGAGACATTTTTCGCTGCGTGATACAGTAATGTATTTCATGCCATATTTCTCAGTTTACAGGATCCAGTATCCTAACCAAAAGGCTTTAGCATCTTTATCAAAGTAACTACTATATTTCTTTTAATGTATTATCAACTACAACTCATTGTACGGCAAGTCTTTGTGTTCACTTAACGCCTACGTTACTAAAATCTTGGATATCGATTCTCATTTTACGGTTCGGCTTTCAAAGCGTAGCAAAGGGTTTGTGTGTTAGAATAGTAGTAGTCATGTTAATTTTCCAAATTGAAAATTAAAGCCGGCCTCTAGGTATAACTTAAGGACACCTTCTTAAGGAGACAGGAGTATTACATTTCAGCCAGAATCAATGGGAACAGCATGGGTGAGAAATTGAGAACAATGTGATGTAGAACATAAAGTGCGGATGTCATTTAAGAATGATTGGGCAGCGTGTTATAATTTTTCAGATGTCTAAAAAATTAAAAATAATTATAAGTAAGTAATTATTAAGTAAGTAGTTGATCATCAGCTTTAACCCCCTTTTTCTCAACTTTTAACGCTTGTCCTGATGAACCGTTTACACCTCAAGTGTTTTTTTTACACTTTCACAGCAAGTGATGACTGTAAACAAGTGTAAGCCTCAACCTATAAATGGTTTGAAATAATATAAAAGGCTACAAACAGCTTATCTAAACAGGCTTTTACGGTTATGGAAATGCGCTGATCATGTTCACAGTACAATAGGCTAATTAGTCTAGCTAATCCTACTGGAACAATACAAAAGTGTTCATACTTTAATGAGACCGATATGAATAGAAGCAAAATAAAAGTACAATTGGCCCATTGGCCCAGGTTCAAATAAATTATCCTCAGTGATATTTTTGCACTAATTAGTTACAAGTGGGCGACATAAAGAAACACGCTCCGTTTCATTTCCCATTTTCATTATATCAAATCATCATTTTGATTTTAGATGATTCCATGTGAACGACAAATCAATCCATTTTTAGCGGATTACTAAGCCTCACATTGAATGTCAGGCTCTGGACAGATTCATAACTTTAACAGTACGCAAAAATCGTATCAGGAGTTTAACAATAGCGCATCAAAAGCACAGCGTGAAATTCTTTCGTTCTCTCCTTTGTTCTCTTCGTTTCCAAGATGATACGATTTTTGTGTACTGATCGACATTGGTGAAATCTTTTACTAGAATAAACAGTTTTATGTTACTAAATTTACGGCAGCTTTACATGTGTTGCACTAGATTTAACCTCATTTGACCACATCCAAAACATCATTTAAAAACATCATTGACAACATCGCTTCCTTAAGCGACGCGGCTACGAATTTCGCAATGCTTATGTAATGCTCACGCAGTGACTTCTGGTGTTAACTCTGATAGGTACTAACAGAGAGCGCCACCTATACCAAGTTCGGGAGCGCCCACAATATAGTTGCCAATCCGGAAACGGGATATGTGTATCCAGTGGGCAATAATCAACAGCGATGGGATGAGAACCACACGTATGGCGAGTTCCAGTGTAATGGTAGGTCATGAGGTCAATCTAAGTGGACACATGTTCTCTTTAATGAATTGAGATGTGATTTCCCAAAAGAAGAGTTTACCATGAGAAGCCTTCTTCTGTTTACAGTTAATAGATTGAAACTATTTATTTAAGAGGTTACATTGCGACTTTGGAAATTTTGCAACAGTTTGGAGCTAAAATTTGATTCAAGTTAAACAAAGCGTTAAGTTGTAGAAAATTTAGGGAAAAAACATCTCTGTTACCATGGTTGTTCTACTTGCGAAGTCTTCTTTTATCAAACCTTCCGTTTTCTTTAGTTTTTATTTATGGGAAATTACAGCTCGACCCTCCAACTAATCTTGATTGCCTACTCCACTATATTTCCACTATATGTCTAGTCCACCATATTTGTTGGTCCAAGGTATTGTTTCTTCGTACAGATCTGTCAGCTTCCCGGGCTATGTATTGTTTTTTTCTGTATAGTGTTCCCTTGATTTGTCAATTTATCAGATTAGGCATTTTAAGTCTCTGATTGAAAGAGAGCCCCTTGTAGCTCAAGCTGTTACGTTTTAAGAATTAACCATTTGAATATTTTATTTTATTCAGCTTTAAAATACTAATTCCTTGGATACCTATTTAATGAGTTGATTAATTTACTGCGGAATTATTCCGAATTGTGATTGAAATTAATTGTCCTCTAGGTACACAATTTGAGTTGAAATCTTGAATACTCTTTATGTATTGTTTATTTCGTTCCTTGTCGGCCCATTTTCCCAAAGAACTAACGGGTAACCAAGGGTGTACTGTTCGGCACAATTAGGTACTAATTTCACAATTTGGAATAACTCAAATGCCTCTACCTCTATGCTTATCACTTCCCGACAGATTTTTACCGCAAGCCAAGAATACAGGGAGTTTGGCTCGGCGCATAACATCGTCAGTAACCCGCAGACTGGCTACGTCTACGCCGTAGGGCTGCGAAGCTGGGAATGGAACCTCGCGACTCCTGTCATTGGAGATAAGATTGAAGGCAAATGGGACAAGGCATGCGAGGGTAGGTCGGGTCAATCTTCTTTGACAGTTTGTAGCTTTCAGTAGGTCGGCCAGATGTCATGGTTTCATAGGTCTCGAGATGCGAAATAGGAATGCTTGACTAAGGAGACCATTTTTGGAAAGCAGGAGAGGGTCAGTGTCATGCGGCAGTTTTCCACAATCAATCAACAGGTTGGCAGGTGGCTTTATCTGACAGTTCTCAACATACAAAACAGGAAATCGTGACTGGCGGAATTCATTCTCAGGTGCCATTACATACACAGTACACTAAGGCTTGAAATTTCCAGCAATATGAGGTGAGAGGTTAATTCGACAGTCTGATGAACTGAACGCCGTTTGACTACAACAGAATAAATGTTATGCATTTGTTTGATGAAGAAAGCAGAGCATGTTTCCAAAATGAAGCCTCTGTCACCCAAAATGAGAGAACAAAATATTTCCATTCAAATGGTAAGTATACATGTTACCTGACCTCGGTCCGTACCAAACTTTAAGGTTTCCACATTACTTTTCTCGGAAGTGCAGCCTTTGCAACTGGGTGTACATCATAACAAACTAATCGACCTAACTCCGGACACGAGCTCGTCTTTCTACTGTATCTCTACACCTCCTTACTAATTCAACATACCCAGTAACAAACAAACAAATACACATTTCCAGCTAATAATAAGTACAGTAGCTTATTTACTGCTAACTCCCCGTCACCTAGTGAAGTTGGATCGGCACACAATATCATTGGAAGCGAAGAGACCAGTTACATGATATTGTCGGCGCTCAGGGTTTTGATGACGAGGTCATTGAAGAAGAGCTGGAAAAGGTGGATAATAAATACAAAGAGACAGCATGTGAAGGTAAGTTCACGGGGTAAGGAAAGGTAGCAGGCAGGGGATGGGAAGCGAGAAAGTTCACTTTTCGTTTCTTTATTTATTTTCTCTTTGTGACTAGCCACCTCTGTTTGGGTTCCCGGATTCACGGATCTGAAGGGAATTCAAACAAGCTTACGTAGTCTCAGCGTCATGTCTTATCCATTCAACTAATACTTTGCCATGGAAAAGAGACTCGCCTTTCTTAATTAAAATGCAAGCTTTCCCGGAACGGAAGCAGAAAGCATAGGTAAGATAGGGCGTTGTAGATAGGGGAAACCCAAGCTCCATTGTTCATCTTTTTGTTTTTTCATGAGTTGGACTGCTCGAATTCACATTGTTCTTATTACAATACCTGAGATGCAACGAAAGACTTATCAGGAAAGTTAATGTACCTGGACTACTGGCATCAATTAGACCAATCTTGCTTTTATTCACCGTGTACAGGAAACAAAACAAAAGAAATCATCATTAAATATACCTAATCTGCTTTTTGTTAATAAAGCTACCCTTTGTGTGATGTTCGGTTTTTGTGTTGCTGCTTTGGTTACGATATCCAAACTAATGTGCTGGAGAAAGGTAATCTGATTAACATCGCTTCTCTGGGGATGAATGACATTCTGTTTGGGATAGATGAGAGTTTCTTAACATCATCTGATCAAGTAGATATACCAGTTATATTTACTTGATTAGATATCGTATCAGTTCGCACTACAGTTGTGGTTAATAAGGTGTCCTTATCATTAGATACTCTATGCGAATACTGAGTACTTGGAGTTTGGCTCGGCTCATAACATCGTTGGAAACAGTGATTCGAACTACGTTTACGTAGTAGGCTCCAAGAACTGGACATACAGCTACAATACGGTTATTGTTAGAGGACCGAAAGTTGAGAACAAAGCCCAAGATAAAGTCTGTAACGGTAAGTATGCAAGAAGTTAAAAGTTGAAACTGACTCCATTGTCAACTAAATCAGATCAAGAAAATTCAGGTAGGCATGAGAACAGAAGAACTGCAAGACGTCCTATTGGCAAGCATAAGAACACATCGCGAAATGCTTTAGCCGTATTTCACGTGATGTCCCCTTTTTCACTAAATCATTGTCAAATCGTCCCCCGAAGGAAACCCATGTCTTTAGTAGATGTAAGGCTGATCAATATGTATATAACGGGGTAGAAAATTTTACCATTTTTTTGAAAACAATTTTGTCTAATTTTGGCATTTGCTAAATTGAATTCAATTGTTTGACAGATAAGTTAATGAATTTATGAAAAACTGTCCATTAATCTTGTATGAAACAATAATTCAATATGAAAACAAAGACGCTCACGCTCTAGCATTATTCGAAATGAGGTTGACAAATCTCTAAAGTGATCTAACCTAATCGCGAAATGTCTCATTAAAATTCTCATCCTCAACTGAGAACCATTGTAGGATACGGAATATCGTTCCCTCATTCCCCGACTGCAGGTCGCACACAGCTGGAGATTTAGATGGTGCAAGATCAAGACTGACAGCTTTTTTATTCACCATGTACAGAAAACACAACAAAAGAAACCACTAATAACAATCTACTATTTTAAAGAAATTAAGCTCACCTTTGTTTCATGCAGAGTTTATGTTGTTCCTTCTTTGATGAAACTAATATGCTGGCAAAAAAGTAATCCGATTAACCTGGCTTTTCTGGGAATAGATGACATTTAGTTTTGGATGGATGAAAAGGTTTCTTTACATCATCTGATCAAGTAGTTCTATCAGTTTTAGCTACTTGGTGAGATATTGTATTAGTTCGCACTGTAGTTGTGGTTGATAAGGTGTCCTTACCATTAGATATTCTCTGCGAGTGCTGAATACTTGGAGTTTGGCTCGGCCCACAATATCGTTGGAAACAGTGATTCGAACTACCTTTACGCAACGGGCACCAAGAACTAGACATTCAGCTGGGACCAATAGTTCAGAACAAATTCCAAGATAAAGATAAAATGTGTGATGGTAAGTATGTGAGAAGAATTCACCAGTGGAGACTTACTCAATTGTCAACTATATCTCTTAAGTCGGGGACTTCCAAAAATTAATGAAGTTCAAGGTGTGTCATTGACAAGCCAGATAAAATTTCGTTTGTTTTTCTTCATTTTTGTAATACATCAACCTGTGCATAGAGGCTTTTACATTTCCAACAGAACTTTAAATGTGCATTTATATCTCGCTCAATTATCTATGATGGGTCATTCTGAAACATCACCTTAAAGAGGCATGGCAAAACAAAAATATTTCTAAATTAAAATTTTGAGATGAAATGAAACCGAAATGAGTGAGAGGGCATAAAAAGACATTAATTTCACTTTTAAACGATTTTATTTTACAAGGATTGTCGAACACCGTGAAGTAGAGATTACTTGTGATTCTGTCTATGTATCTACATAAAAAAATCTGCATCCCTTTAATAATCACTATTTAAGTTGTCGTGGTTCCAAAGGCGACTGTGAGTATCGTTCTCTTAAAAACAATATTTTTGAATTCTGTGCATACATGCAGAGCAACATGAGTTCCTTTCGAACTAGACAATCCAGTAGGTTGCAAAGCCATTGCATTGCCCCCAAATGCAAACCCCCCACAACCAAAACCCATTAA
>JBCAUI010399177.1:0-14410 GCA_038406195.1 Haplosyllis anthogorgicola | reverse complement strand
ACGACACTTTTTCCACAGAAGTAACATGGTTTAGACCAGTTTAAATGCCTCTGCTTTGAGCGACACCCTGCCTTTTATGACACTTTTGGATTGGAAAAGTTTGGTGTCGCTCAAAACAGGTTTTACTGTACTTCGAAATAATCTGGTACGTTCAATTTTGTTACAGGATCGAATTTGGTAGTTTTGCATTTAATTCATGGCCAGAGAGATACACAAAATACAAAACTTGGGCGCCATTCGAAACAATACCTGTGGAACTGGGCAGCACCCGTGCCCGCCGCCCGGCAGCTCACAGCATGTTGTGTTATCCGGACAGGACGCTTTACCACCCGGACATTTCACACTGTACAGATTCCTCTTCCGTATAACAGCCGGTAATTTGTTGAACCATGGTACGGAAGTCACGCCGTGTAAACACGCTCCGGACTGAACATCACATGTGTATCCGTTTGGACAACAATGTATCTCATCACTGCAGCACACAGCCTGTAAAGTGAAACAACATCTATAAATGTAATGTCTTGCTGTACCTACCAACCATTCTGTACTTACCGCATGCAATGTCAGTTGCCCTGGTGAAGTGTTACAAAACTCGAATTATAACTGTCTAGTGTCTTTGGTTCACTCAGCTTAATGCTGACCGTCCATCATTCTTGTCAATAACAACTGCCTCAACTAAATCACACCATACCTATTAAAATTAGGTTTTCTGTAGCAGGAAAATACATTTGCTTTGCGTTTTATAACACGTTCACATAATAGGGAATCTTACATTGGGCAATGGACAACAGCCATATTCTCCACTTGCTAATTTACAGCAAGTTGTTTTATCTGGGCATTCCGATTCCTTATCAGGGCACATCATATTATCTGGAGAGTCCAGTCTTCTTGCATCACCAACACCTTTCACCCTGGTTCCTGCCACTTTGTCGAACCAAGGAATAGATGTGACGCCCTGGTTGCAGGTTCCCTTTGACGTGTCACACGTATGGTTGTGCGGACAGCAGTGCTCCTTGTCAGGGCAACAAACAGCCTGCAAGTAGAATGGGTTATACTAAATTAATTCAAAGTAGAAGGTATAATGTTTTTATGATGCATAATGCCATGACGTTGCAAAATGAATGTATTATAACGTAAAGCATAAACAAACGATTAATTCTTTGTGCCAAAGTTTAGTGTCGCCTAAGATAGCAAAATACTTGAGATTATGCAAGTTCTTCCACTAACGCAAAAATCAATTTTCACCCACGACGGGATTTAAATAACGCATGAAAATACCTTTGGCAGTGGGCAGCATCCGTATGCTTTATCCGGAAATTCACAGCATGTGAAGTCCTCCGGACAAATTGTTGCATTATCCTCGCAGGTTATGTCTTTCGATACTTTCTTGGACTACAAAAGACAAAGAAATAAAAAAAGTTTAATAATTGAATAGTTTGGAACAATCAATCCATCTAAATTGTCAAACAAAGGTGAATATGATTGATTTCGATTCGTTGAATCAGCACAAAAAGGACTCATGTACTCACACTTACTAGGAGTTTTATGTGGGGTGTCCTCCTGTCTGAAGTTAAGCTCGTACAATCACCTTTCTGTACATCGCATTCGTATCCTTTCGGGCAACAATGTATCCTATCTGAGCAGCACAGTGCCTGTAAAACAAACTCATATATTTGGATCGAACATCAAACTTTTGCATTCCTTTATCTTGCGACATATTAATTGCATGCGGTCATGTCCGCAGGATGAATGAATGATTCAGCCAAAGTAACAATGTTGTGAACTGGATTCTATTATTTAGATTGCTTAAGAACACACCCCTGGCAAACCAACTCTTCTTCACCCCTGCCCCTTTTAACCTTACTGCACATTAATCACATTCATATGTGCTCTCCCATATTGTTAATATCTTTCCTGCATGTAAAAACACATCACCAAATGGAAAGTTGGAAAAAGTCCATCTTTAATTGCTTGACTGTGTATAAACAGGTTGACTAATGTTTGTCAGACACTTCGAACTGATCTCACGCATTCTGCGAGTGAACTCTCAATATAAAATCACTTACGTCAGGCACAGGACAGCAGCCGTAGGTTCCCTGTTTGTTAAGGCAGCACGTGTTGTTGTCCGGACAGTGTGAACTCTGATCTGGGCATTTCTTCTCAATCAGGGTTAAAATGTTACGACTTACATCATCTCCTAGCTGAAAATGGGAATCATAAACATTTGCAGTTTGGTCATATTATTTTCACTAAAGGCATCTACTTCTCAAGCGACCAAGTCACGTTCACTATCGGCTGCCTATGAAGAAGGTTACATCGATGTAATTTGCCGTTTCATTTAAGTAACATTACAACATGATGTACAACAACGACAATGCTAATTCTATAAATTAGACACATAGTACTTATTGGCATTAAACTGGACATTGTTGTACCTCAACTTCTTCAAATAGATGTTGTTCCTCGAACAGCGACTGTGACGGCACCTTCAGCAGCCACGGTGTGGTGAAGTTACTTGCACCCTTACAGGCCCCACCCTTCTCGTCGCACTTCTGTCCATGTGGACAGCAATGTATCTTATCTGGGCAACATACAGCCTGTAGCAGATATAATAAAATCTGTTTTAAATCGAGTAATTTTTACATTCAAAAATACTGAAAGTGCAGTTTCGTATCACAATACAGATTTAAAGGATATCAACCGATATTAGGTGATTCAAATTAGTGAACTCTTTGTCTTGAACAGAGGAATATTTCTCCATGAAATGACCCTAGTATTTTATGCCTGCATCAGTTTCCAAATTACTCATGTCAGTTTTATACCCGAGACAGAGGACAGCATCCGTAGGCACCAGATTCCATCTGACAGCACGTTGTTTGGTCAGGACACTTGCACTTGCCATCTGGACACACGATATCTCCTACGTTCTACAAAAAGACACAGAAAGTAGAATTTAATCTTTATTATTTACATTTCACCGTTCTAATTAGTGTCACTATATATACCAAGTAAGTTACAGTATTCTTAGGTATTTAGCAAATAATATTCTCACTGCACACGAAATCATGAGCAGACAAGAATCCGATTCAACAAGTCTAAAATCTGACCTGATATTGAAAGGATTACGGAATATGCATTGCGGTAAACATGTGCTTCTCAACATACCTTAAGTACCTTATTCTCTTGTTCGCTGCCAACTTTATCACTGACTTTAATGGACGTGAGTGGAGAATCTGGCGCTTTATCCTTACACGTCTGATGTCCATTATCACATTCCTGACCAGGTGCACAACAGTGCAGCTTGTCTTCGCAGCAAACAGCCTGTAAACATCACATGGTGATTTAGTCAACATACACAGGTGAAGTATAGTTGTCATCATTACAGTGTTTCCCACGTCAATTCAGTGCCAACATTATCGGCTTTGAAAAACATTATCACCGACAAGCCCTCTTAGCTCCCAGTTGTAACATAGCACAACTTAAATAGATCAGACAGTTTATGAACATCAAACACATAATACGCTCCAAGTACTGATTTGTCTTCGCTCCATCTCTACTGTATAGTACAGGTGCGGTGGGGCCATAAAATTTGATACTGTTGTCATCCTAATACAGGGAGGCCACTTCACATGTGAACGTAAAACAACGTGGAACTAACGTTTTTGATGGGACAGCACGCATACCACTTGTCAGACATCTCACAGCATGTTGTATTTTCTGAACATACTGACTTGTCAGGACACACATGATCGTTACTTGGCACTGAAGTTTCAGTTTCCTGTAATGTACAAAAGATAGAGACTTGGTGTTTTGTGGTTAACAGCTGAGTTGATAAAAATGTATAGGTGTATTATATTGATGGTTCCCTATTAAGATTATTACACGGCACCAGTATTGACGATGTTTGCTATTAACAGAGGATAGTTGAATACTTGTAACTTCCAAAGTTTAGGCCCTGTATTTTAACCTCTACCAAATATAGCTAATTTTCGTTCTCACAATGTACATATATTTTTCACGTTCAAACTACTATTTGATATAGAATCAGCATGCTGTTAATAATTCAATCAGGTGGGAATCCAAATTCAACATACAAATTTTTTTCCCGGAAAAAAAGAACAGTACTTTAGGCTAACAATTTAACTCTTCCTTGAAAATAAATAGTCTATGGTGGGGAAAGGACACAAATCAATGCAATCGCAACAAAACCAACGCATTCCCAACTCCCTACTGATCAAACGTTTCATACTGAACAATTACCAGTCTCGAAAATTCACTCATATGCGGCACCGAAGCCCCGGTTTTTTTTGCAGCCCCGTTTGGTTTTTTTTTGGTTTTTTGCAGTTAATGATTTTGAAAACTAAGTCACATTTAAAAATATTTTCTACCAATTTCAAATGGGTGCAACTCTCAAAAGGTATACATGTGCAAGATGTTGTTTTTATGTATGAAGTGTAAACGATGTCTTATTTTGATGGCGTTTCGTGGCAAAAAACAGTTCAGTTCTTACACTGAATGTCACTCAGCTTTGAACTACAACTCACAATATTATTTACATTTTAGACACTAATCCTCTTTTTTATAATTTATATCCTATATCTACTTATACATGTACAGAGTTTTATGACTGGATGAAACGAACTGATGAAATTATATTTCACTTGGGACACAAATAAAACGTTAATCACCACAGCCTGCTTGTTTCTTTTTTTTTCTTTTTTTTCAATTTTTTTATTTTAACATGGGTTGAAAAGCAACTTGTGAAAAGACAATACTCTGCTGGGTAAGGGTGCATCTCTTAATTGCAAAGGAATGTAAAGTCTCTGAAATATGCAAACTCAGGTAGAAAATTTACAATGCGTAAATATACACACGGAATTTCTAATATCTACATACTGTATGTGACAAACTAAAGGTTTGGGTTCAATCTGTAAATGTATGATCATATTTTCTTGTTAGTTTACATTTCATCCACAAAATTTCACAGGTTAATGTATGTGAATATTTTTACTTTTTAGGTTAACACTTCACCAAATGGACATGTACTTTTATAACTTGAAGTCTACAATGTGACGGAAATTAATTCAATGTTTTTAACAATTAAAGATTTTTGGGGTGCGATGGTACACATAATCTAAGAAATAAATAAATAGGTCTGGCCTCAAGGAAGACCCGAAAATCACACATTGTTACGTTACAAGACAATTAGCTTGCGAGATGACAAAATATTTAGGACGTATTATACTCCTAAATCAAATTTTAACGAAAACATTTCATGTTAGGACTTGCGAAAGCGACCTTGGATTAAACGTTAAAGTGAACAATGTGAGATTTATACACAAATGAACGAAATGAATGAGTCTCAAGTGGGAAATCAAGTGCATCTTACTTTAGGCCCATTTGGTGCGTCAATGCTTTGCTTGTAAATTTACTTTTACTTGCTTTTTAGGAACTTGTAGTTTTTGCTTGTTAATATTTTGGATATTCACTTTACTTTGCTGTGGGATCTGCTGTTTAACATTTTGATGCATTTTCTTTACATGTTGCTTTTGCATGTTTTTCACTTGTTCTTGAGAAAGTGTTGGCTTAAGTTTCAGATTTAGAACTCCCTTTTGAGTATTTTGATGTAAAACTGGTTTAGGTTTAATTTGAACCTGTTCTGATGGCCTTTGATCAACATTTAAATCTATTGAATGCAATTTTCTTAAAATTTGGGCATTTTTAGTAACAGCCATGGCTATTTTAGTCTTTCTTGATGCTTCAGCAATCTTTGGATCAAGCCTTTTGAGGTCAATTTTATGAATGAAAGGTTTGTTTTGCTGCACCTGCCTTTGTCCCTGTGGCGTTTGATTCACCACCTTGGCTTGCTGGATGACAGGCTTCTTTTGCACTGCGGGTTTCTTTACTTGCTGTATATTTGGTTTTACTTGTCTTTGCTGTTGCTGAAGCTGCTTTAATTTTAGCTGTTGTTGTTGGTTTAGCTTTATTTGTTGTTGTTGTTTTTGATGTTGCTGTTGCTTTAAATGTTGTTGTTTAACTTGTTGCTGTTGTTTTAAAATCGGCCTTTGCTGTTTTAATTGTTGTTGTTGCTGCTGCCTTATTTGTGGCTTTTGTTGTTTCAACTGTTGTTGAGGTTGTTTTTGTTTTAACTGGGCTTGTTTCAGTTGCTGTTGACCAGTTTGTGGCTTTTGCTTTGGAGCACCAGCAACATTGACCTTTTGAGATTGCACTTTGCCTAATTTTGCTAAATTATCAAATACAGGTGACTTAGACGTAACCGGGGCTGGCAGATAGCCTGTATTCAACATATTTTGCTGAAAAAGACAGAAAGCATCATCGAAATTAAGATTTTGTCACACGTAAGATATTGCCCCTGTATATCGCATCAATAATTACGAATACAATATAACTCAATAAAATCAACGAGAAAATTAAGTTAATGTTCACCGACAAAATATAATGTCATATTATCCAAATGTTTCAAGAGTAAAGATAACCAAGTGATTTCAAATAAAACGAAAAGCAACATACCAATTGTTGATAGGAAGTTGGTACCCTTATGTCCAGAGAAGCTCTTAGAGTAGACAGTAGCAGCACAGCACCTTTACCCTGCAACAGTTTGATAAATACGAGATCAAAGTTATATTTCAAAGATGTTAACGACTGTTTGTTAGAACTACGTGGAGCTAAAACATAACATTTTGCACAATAAGTTCACTGACACGGTAGTGTGACAGAAATTTTCTCAAATGTAATACATGTAATTACATTGAAACTGTTCATAGAAACACTTCACATGTGATTCCTAGTAAATTTAAAATAATGCCAATCACTTATAACATCCTTGATCAATGTAAAAATAATAAATGTTTTTTTAAAGTAGTCCTTTTTTGACAGCAGTTATTTTCATTGCCAAATAACTGTGTCAATGGTAACTCACAAGGATTATGGTTAATTTTTGTTTGAAGGACCGAGCTTTTAGGAATTACATTTAGTACCTTAACACATTTAGATTTGGCAAGATCACACTCATATCCCTTGGGGCAGCAATGCTTCTCGTCCGAACAGCATGTGGCTTCCACGAACGGGCAACAGCCGTACAAACCTCCTTTACGTGGACAACATGTCTGGTCAGATGGACACTTGTACTGAAATAGTATGGAAATATTTATAACGTAAGCATGTGATTAAGGTACAGTGTACTTAGCTTGAATTGTACAGAGACCTACAAAAGTGAAACATGCATCGCATTTACTTATGACGCATTTTGCATGCCAAATAAAGTCTTTCAGGAGAGGAAACTATTACGGCTTTATTGGTGCATTATCACTCGATTCTCTGCTAGAGATTACCGAAACCTTCCTTCAAGGATTTAGATATCTAAAGTATCAAAAGCAAACATTTTCTTACCTGTCCGGATGGACAGATGGTATTAGGAGGTGTTGGAGGAAGTCCGTGCTTGTCTGTTATATTTATCCACTGAACGAACTGCATCGCCTCGTCCTCTTTCTGGCACGAACCCATCTTCTCATTGCAGCTGAAACCTCTGGGGCAACAGTGTTCACCATCTTCACAACAAACAGCCTGCAATATTAATTTGATATTGCACACTCACATTGCCTGTGTGTACTGATAACTTAATTGCTGAACTGCTTCATTTTATTTACCCGTAGTTTGTTGTCTGAACAACTTTTTAATGATTTTTAGTCCGTCAAATATAAGTTGCAATTCATGCAACCCTGTAATTTTGCTTGTGGAACAAGGGTAGGTTATCACATTGAATATTACAGAGTTTTATTCTTTATGGTTATCACGCACAAGTCCTAACCTGAGGTATTGGACAGCATCCCCAATCTCCTGACGCGAGTCTGCAGCATGAACTTCCCGTTGGACATTCGAATTGGCCTCCAGGACATAGTATCTACAAAAATTGTCAATGATACTTGTAATGTATTTTCACTTCTCCCTTTTGCGAAAGAAAATGTTGTATATCAGCTACATCTAAGGTTACAAGTTTTCCAGAAACCTGGATACCATCAAAAACAGTCCACCACTTTGTCCTTATGTTTTACATTTTATTTAAAAAGCATACCTGTCCAAAAGCAACCGGTCTTGCAGGTATTTTAGTGAACCATGGAACTGCGACCTTGTTTCCCCTGTCGCATCGACCCCTACGTTCATCACATCTCGCACCATGTGGACAACAATGTCGCTTATCAGGGCAGCACATCGCCTGTCGTATGAAAATACTTTGTAATGAGACTGTTTAGCAATGGGATTTTGGACCTTCAACAGCATTCTGCTTTGTTATAAGTTTGCATGACATATAAATTAGGCCTGCCACACAGTTTAGGCAAAGCCGACTGTTCAGATAAACATGCTCCTAAAGTTGTTGTAAGAAGGCAGGACAGGCTGATTGTGTTAAGCGGTACGTTGGTTGCCCCTGTTGCCATCACTTCATGGTGATGGTTTACACAAAGATTGGGTGAAATGTCTGGGGAGGTGTTAGTGCAAAGCACCACTTATTCTTGGAGTCACTTTTAATTTTATTGCACTTCTGGTGCCAATATGTGAGGAAAATACTGTACCTGTGGTGCAGGGCAACATTGATATCCGCCAAAAGGAGCCGGACAGCACGTATAGTAGTCCGGACACGAGCTTCTGTGGTCCGGACACACCATGGAACCCTTCGGGAGTCTCACTGCGTTGATCTTCTTCATCAGTGGACTCGACTGCTGCCCGCGACACTGACCATTCTTCAGGTCACATGTTGTGCCCTTAGGGCAACAGTGGGTTTTGTCCTGACAGCATACGGCCTGTAAGAAGTTGAGTAGATCTATCGCATGACAGTAAACTGTGTTTCAAGGTGCATGAAATTAAATTGTAATATACCTAAAAATTTAGTTGACAATACAAGGTATAGTTGAATAATATTTTAACTCAACTTTAACTGGTTCTGATGCTTTATTTGAAAGAAACCCAAAAACTAAAAGAAGATTAAATCACCAACAAACTGATAACGTCAGTCATGCATGTAAGGTAATTACTATAAGGAGAACACTCTTTTCCAATTTTAGTCTGTTAGAATGTTTGTGCTGATTAGTTGTAACAGAAACGTACACTCTTAACGGGGCAACAGCTGTGGTGACCATCGTCATTTCCGCAACAAGTTGTGTTGAGTGGACATACAGCACCGTCCGCGCACACCGATAACTCTGAGATGCCGTTGTCAGCTGGTATGACCTGCAGGCGCCATGCTGGTGGGGTATCACTCATACATGACGTCATATAAACACTTAGTATCCATGACAACAGAACAAGCACCCGCTCCTTGTCATGCATCATTCATCCAAAGCAATACTCTCTGCAAGCATATAAACGGAGAAACTGGTAAAACATCAAACATTTCAAATCAAACAAAAATACTAGTTGTGTGCACTAGATGAAACCCAGAGGTATACGACAGAAACGAAACCTCCGGCATCTGAAACGTGCACCATTGTCAAACCTCACATTTTAGTTAATAGGTGCATGTAGCAGTGAGTGGTATTAGAATTGTTGTTTCTTTGGCCTGAAGAAAGCAAACTGGTTAATGGAAATGTTTAAGAAAGATTTTGGATTTTTTGAAAGGCATGTAAGAAACGTATTCTACAAACCATAGGGTCCGTCTAGGATGTAACAAACCGATTATGATTTAGGATTTAGTATGATGAAAACCAAACTTACACCACATCACTGATTAGTTAAAATGTGAGGTTATGACTAAAACATGGTCCAAACGCTGCAGGAAACATGAGAAAAATAGCAACATGGGAGTTAATAACGGTTCAAACCATCCAGTGCACTGCAGTCGTAAAGAAGCACTTACACCGGGTTTTGGACAGCAGCCCCAAGCCCCCTGCGCTGTAAGGCAACATGTCGTCTCGTTTATACAGAAATAATTCGTGTTCTTAGCACATCGCAATGCGTTTGTCGGCCTTTCTAGTTCATGTTTAGGTTGGATTGGCTGTTTGTGTAGAACTCTCGGTGCTTCCGCTTTGGCTTTTGCTGCCGCCTCAGCTCTTAATTTTTCCTGCTTCAGTTGCTCTTCTTTTAGTTTAGCCGCTTTAGTTTGAGCTTCTTTGAGTTCTTGTTGCAGGGTTTTTATTTTTTGCTCCAGTTTTGCACCATTTTTTGCAATCTTTACTAAATTCTTTGCCCCTGCTGCTGTTTTCACTCCCACTGTCTGTTTAACGCCTGAAACTTTCAGATGTTGTTGTTGTTTTGCTGCAGTACCCAGTGGTCGTTGTTGTTGCTGTTGTTGTTGCTGCTGCTGTTTAGCGCCCTTAGTGTGAACTTGTTGCTTTGCCTGTTGTCGAAGTTTTGCGGCTGTCGCAGGGTTAGTTTGTCCTGCGCCCACTAGAGGGCTAATGAAGAGCAATAAGACTAAAACCCACCAGGCACAGTTCATTATCTGAAATCAAGAAATCTCAATAGGATGATCTTTAATCATTATCTTGAAGGTTTGGGAACAAAACAACTATAAATTCTACAAGATATTTTTTATAACATTTTGCAAGATCACACCAGGAAGTGTAATGATACTTAACCTAACAACTTGTTATGTGTAAACAAGGCAATATCGGTACAACTAAAATTATGTACTGAATCGATCATAAGTTATCAGCAATTATTTTCAACCAGTTGCCAATTAATTGACACTTCTACGTTACGTTTGCGCAAATGATTATTGCCCAATTGAGAAAATTGTGATATTTTCGCTAATAATTGCTGATAATGATAATGGAATATTATCGTTTAGATTTTAAACATGAATACTCCTCATATTCATTTTTATGAGTGTAATTTGCATGGATGTGGGCCCCAATACATGTGTTATTTACCCATGTGATAACATATACATGTACACGTATGCACATGTTGACATGAAATGCACTTCATTCTTTTCTTCTTTTGTTCGGGTCCAAAACCAAATAAAATATTACGCGTAAATTTCTCGATGTTCTATAAAAGGAGTGAAGTAGAAACGTAAATAGTTGAACATGAACATCATATGACACAATAGTCATGTGAGGAGTCATGTGGAAGTTCATCAATGCATAACTTTAATCAGCTTGTTCCTTTAAAAGGCGCTGATCACCTGTTCTAGTTCTGTAAATGTACGCAACATGATCAATTTCAATTATTCAGGTTAAAACATAGCATGAGTATCTGAAATCGGTAACATTAATTTTCTAGTACCCCTACTGTTATGGCTCAATAAATGTCAACCATCCTGAGCAATGGTCTCGGTAGACTCTGAAAACGCACTTCGAATTTTACGCTACATCCTATCACACGTTTGTTATAATAGAAGTGGTAGTTGTAATTGAAACTCCTTTCAGTAAAACTAAGATAATGAGCCATCATAATCACTACTCTGTATCATGTATAAATCATTCTATGCAAATAACTGTAACAATTGTGTTAATGAATCTGGATCGCAGTTTACAGCATCAGGTAATGCAATATAACCACTGATCCACCCACCAAATAAGTCAGTTGCTTTGTGTCTGTGCCCCTAAACACATGTATTCTGGATAAATCCTGTTGGGATTACGCAAGATGGAAAAGTGAGTAATGTCCCAAGACATGGGGACTGGTTCTTACAAATCAAGTATCTGTGGTGCATGACCAGACATGGGGCAGGCAGTGCTTGATGCTGTGGGCAGTAAGATCCCTCTGCTACCTGAGGGTGATATCTGATGGTCCATATTCACCATTGAGGATTTACTATTCTCCATGATAACTGGAGTGTGAACTAATAATAAAGACATAAAAATCAATGGAAATAGCCTCTGGTGTTCTTTCTTAAATAGTTGACAGATTGTGACCTAGTAATGCAAAGTGCAATACTAGAGATCTTGTGACGAACTTGGAATAACATAAAACAAAAGGAATACCACTATATGATCACTTTATTGTATGACTAAATATTTGTCAACTGAGAGATATTCCATTTACAAACACATGTACATCCATATCCCATCTGGCAAAATTATATCATGGTGATGTACAGTTTTAATTTGCCAGCTATATTCGTACCCTTCAAATCTGGTACAATTTTCCTGAAGAGTGTCTATCGTCAATTTCACTGCCATTTTATATTTTCAATTATCACTTCGAGTACCATGTACGGCAATTACAATAATATAATCTCAAGTTACCCATACCCATACCCTGGAGAACATGTTGTTGCACTGATGTCTTTCTACTTTTTGTTTGTACTCAGTCTAAATCTCGCTTTTTGATTGAATTCAAGTTCATGGGTATAAATTCAAGGTAACTGAATACATTTAACGACTTTTTGTTTCAAACACAACTGACACATGCAATATTCAATGAAAACAATCTATCTTACTCTCCATAATTTGGAAAGGTGAGTAGATTTAAAATTCACTGAAGATGACCATGGGATGCTAAAATCAGTAAGTTCTTCGAAGAGAACTAAAGATCAACGACACCAAATTTACAGATACACCAATTGGGCCTAAACAAATCTTTGTTTTTGACCCAGATGCACCCTGCAATGTCTGTAAAGAATTCCAGAAGAAACCCTGTTTTGACCTTGAAACAAATCTGAAACTACATGTAAATCCTAACAACTCCCAACCTAAAAGCAAACACGCAAACAAAACCTCATCTTCTTACCCAAGTAATTGTTTAATTCCAGTGTGATGTACCTGCTTCCCACATGTATGTTTGAGCTATTTTCCGCAACAAGTTACTTCAAGGTATAACGAAGTGTTCATGGTTGTCACGCTCCAAGTGAAATCAAATTCCCTGTGTTTTCCCTGTGTTTCCAATATATTTCCCTGTGGTAACTATATTTTATACAATCATAATTGCAACTTTAAAAGCAATTTTTGCATCTTATTAATGCTTTCTTTTTACACAGGCACATACAGCATAAGGTACAAGTGACATGCATAATATGTATGGCAGCACTGGAAACATTTGAATTAATGGTTAAAGTGGGTGGGGAAAATGTCAATTCATGAAAACATGCCGAGTGAAGTGAGGCTGAAATTTTTTTTAGGATATGTAAGCCAATGAAAAAGCAATTTATAAGGAAATACTTCATTATTGGGGAAATTCCCTGTGTTCCCTGTGTTCTGAAAAAAGTTCTCTGTGTTTTTTGCAAATTCCCTGTGTTTTTCCCTGTCTGGAAAAACTGGTAGTCAAATTCCCTGTTTTCCCTGTGTTGTGGCAACCATGGTGTTACTTGTAGCATAAACATGATGATCAATCTTCATTATCCATGTACTGGCAAGTCTGCTCCACTACATTACTCAATCAGCTACAAGGTATTGATATTTCCAGCTACAGTTTTTACTGATAACTGTAATAAAATACCAACAGACCAATGCTAAAGTGCAATAAACAGATGATACAATAGGTGCAGATGATCCCTGCATCTTCAGCCACTCTTCTACCTAGACTCAATATTGCTACTTACAGTGTTGAATTATAATCGGTACATAAAACAGTGAGTTATGAGCAGTAGGGCTACTAAACATAGGCCAGTTACTCCTGTCTATATTGCAAAGAATCCTGCGCTAAGACCGTATATTTGCACAAAACACCCCTATTATTTGAAAATAGACGGCAGAAAATATTGATAAGATAAAATAAATACCTGTTCATTGAGTAGACACTGTCTTTGATATCAACATGATATGAGTGGCCAACAACAGCAGATGGCTATCACAATAGGTGCAGGACACAAAAGCTAGATTTTGGCTTGATACTACATACATTATACATACCCAGGAGTTTCAGCAAGGGCAAAAGAAGTGCTTAGATGAAGTTACCTCTGCTCTACACACCCTAGCTACCTAGACGTGGGGTATTTATAACCTATAGATCCACTACTACTACTGCTGCTGCTGTTGCTGCTTGTGTTGTTGATTGCAGGTGATGCTTTAGACGTAGGGTAGATACGTGTACTGGATCAGTTATACAGACCTCCCAAAGCTTCCGCACACAGGATCTAATCTCATCACCTGATCCCAATATCCCATCTACATGAGCCATCTTTAGTATTTATTAATCGCTGACATGAATTTTATTTCATGGAATAAAAATACCAATGATTGATGTAGGGACAATGTGAACTTAACCATTTCAGACATTACGAAGCCTGTGAACTACACGTAGGCTACATTCACAGTAGGGGTGTCAAGGTTAACCGAGCTTGACCGGTTAACCGGTCCATTGCTTGGACCGGTCCCAATTGGTGAACTGTGGCTCGTGGTTAATCTTGGTTGCTTGCTTGATAGACTTTCAACTGCGAAATACATTTAAATTTTCAACATTTTAGCATATAACTTTGGAAGACGAGGCCAAGAAATCATATAAAGTGTACCCT
>JBCAUI010399066.1:0-14412 GCA_038406195.1 Haplosyllis anthogorgicola | reverse complement strand
CCCCCCCCCCCCCCCCCCCCCCCCCCCCCCCCCCCCCCCCCCCCCCCCCCCCCCCCCCCCCCCCTTGCACTTGCAAATTTCAGCACTGCATTTCTGCCAACTCCTAGTTGGACACCATAATCCGTGCATTCCCAGAATGCAACGGCTTAATAAATATCCTCAAGACTTCAAGCACAAATCCACCTGAACTTCTCTGGTGATAAAGACTTCTCAACGTGCTTATGAAACAAGCTGAGTTAGAAATTACGACCATGATTCAAATATCTAAACCTCTGCTCCTCTTTTCTTTCCTGCTAATGTGCAATGGGGTAATGCACACTGTGGAGGCTAGAAGTGTGCCGAGAAAATCCGCAGAGGCCATTGTGGTTGGTAAGAAGATGAGTTTACCCCGTGTGTCCATCCACCTCGCCCCACAGATCCACCGAGAGGGAAATTTGGTGGCATAAAAACTCGGCTTGGCGTAAGACGCCTGGAACGAGAACTCGACCAGTTGGACACAAAATTTACTTCTTTGAATAAGAAATCAATCAAACTGGAAGTGGATACTAGAGCACTACAGACCCAGAAGAAAACATCGGACAAAAAATTACGCCCGTCTAGAGGGAAGAATCAATGCCCTGAACAATCAGCTAGCCAGCATGAAACAACAGAACCAACGCTTTTCTAAAGTACAGAATTTGGATGAAGCTATTGTTGAAAAGATGATAAACTCTTTCAGCAAAGTGTAAGTATTGCACTTGGTAATACTTATTTGGAAAGTTGGTGAGAAAGGCCAAGTTAAGCTAATAAGTTATCCTCTGTTTTGTGCAGGCTAGATGACAAACTGGAAGATTTTTGGAGAGATTTCACAAAGGCTTGCATGAACACATTCCCCATGAACCTGATGAATCTAGAAAAATTATTGATGCTGGGCCAGATGAATTTGAACATGTTGCGATAGAAGACGAACCACTTGATATTGAAGAGGAAGGCTTTGATATTGAAGAAAGCCAGATTGTATAATTCGACAAAAGAAGAATACTGGGGAATTTATATGAACATTAACGTGAATCTGAAATTTCCTTTCACCAACTTTATTTTTTAAAAGCTGATGTTAAATTGAATTTAACTAAAGTAGCAGATGAGTGCAATGGCTATCACCAGTAAAATAAATCCATTTAAAAGTGATTTCTCCCAGAACAAAACAAGGTTTACTAAACCACAAACCATTCATTGGTTCCAAAATATCAAATATATTTCAGGAAAATCTTGCAACTTTTTGATCGTCATGTATTAATAATGAATACTTTCTCAGAGATCATTTCCAGGGCGGACACCTTGGATTATTGTGTTTCATTCTAATTAGTGTAACATTCGATATCGGTCTAGATAGGAACACATGACACTAAAAAAAGGTCAAGTTTCATCGAAAGCAATTGGATCGTTTGTGGTCTTCAACGGATTCTCCAAAATTTTAAAGTAAAAAACCATTAAGATGGATCTTAGCTGCCTTCATACTTCCGCGCCAGAACAAAAATAACGGGCCTATTCAAGATCTTTAAACAAGCAAAAACACAGGAAGGTATGCTTTTTGTTATCTTGATTATTTGCTGTTTCGCCTCGGCACGCAAACATCGGCGCAATTCGACTTTGGTATACATGTTGGGCCCAAACTATAAACTTGCCCAGTTTACGGTGCTGCGCCAACTATCAACATGACTTGAAAATTTTAATTTTAAGCTTTCTAAGAAAAACCCTAAAGTATTTTTGCAATGTCATCTTTCAGTTAAAATCATTTAATTTTTTTTAAAATTTTATTTCTTTATTTAGTGTCCAAAAATAGCAAAATATTTTGCGTGAAACGAAAGTACAAACAATTATTTGAGGATGGCAAAAATTGTCAAAAATATGTATTTTTCACTTTTTTTCCAACAAATCACAGGGAATTCTTCCTAGGAATATTTTTTTGTATTTACAATATATTCTAATGTTTTAGGAAGAACTCTATTTTATAAAATATAGTTTTAAAACTATATTTCTTGGATGAAATTAGTTTTCAAAAATGGCCAATACCATATTGCTGATAGTTGGTGCAGCACCGTTTATAAACTGGGCAATTTGATAGTTTGGGGCCAAAATATATAGTATATTTAACATTTAAATAAGAAAATTGTTACAGTGAGATAAACAATTGGGAAGCAGTGCAGGTGATAACTGAAACAGACTAAATTCATCGACAGCAGTAAAACCCACCGAAGAATTCCGCCTGGGGGCATTCCCTTCACAAAGTAAACCGTAATGTGACGGTGATGAAGTCAAGAGGCCTCCTTTATCTTAGGGTTTTATAGAATAGAGTTATCGCAATTGGAAGATTTTGATTAGGTTTCGGGGTCAATTTCAACAACACAATATACAATCAAGGACATTCTTTCACACATGGCACGGTACAATTGGGTTGACACATTTTCGTCCGTTTCCATAATGCTGTATTAAAGGTTTTGCTCACCAAAAGCTGACTTCCTTTTATTTGAAATCTTCCATTCGCGTCATCGAGCAGTTCGAACTTGAAGGTTTCCTCATCACCGTTGCTGTTAGGATCTTCCACGACGAAGTCACCAATTAGAGTCCCAACATCACTGTTCTCAGCCACCTTTATGTGAAGGCACAGCACGAAACTTCTTATTACATACCCACGAGAATACTTGCTCTAGAGAATTATTTGGCTAATTTTGGTTGCATTTGTGTCCTTTATGTGACTGGTTTTACCTGTGAATTGGTTAGCGTGAGTCCAGACGGCGGTTTGTTAACATCTTTAATGTTAACTGTGATTGGTTTGGTGTAGGACAGTCCTCCGTCGTCAGTTACGGTTACATCAAACGAGTACACAGACTTTTCAGTATAATTGAACTTTGTTCCTAAAATTGGGATAAATTATTCTTATTATACATACACATACACTGAAGGAAGTAATCGCATCCCAGATTATTTGAACCAATGTTACGATCGGCTTGCCCCCTATCGACTTTTCGGAAATAGATACACAAAGAAAACGTACCTTCCTGCTTAAATAGAACACCAGCTTCTGTTACTCCAAAGTAATTAGCATCATCCCCGGATAAATCCCAATTAAATGAATTTTGAAAATCTTCATCTATCGGAGTAAACACCACAGTCTCAACTTCGTTCATACCAACATCCTCTGGTACAACAATCGCTTCAGTTGACACCATGATGTCCTGAAAAAAGAAATATTTAATTTCCTTCTGATAACGTAAAGAAATTAAGTACAAAGTTGACAACGTTCACTGATACACCTTCAACGTCGTTAAAAGTGAATACCTTTAAACGTCTAATATCAGAATCTCTGAGTACGCCAGTCAATACTGACACTACGCAAAATGAAAAGCACTTGACTTACTGATGGCAGTTCAGCAGCATCGGTCACTTCAATCACAAAAGTCTCATACACAGTTTCTCCATTCGCACTTGTAAATTTAAAAAGAGCTGTATGCTCAGAGCGACTTTCGAAATCCAATGCTGATTCCAAGATTATATCCATGGTGCAGTATGCTTCACTTCGCTGTGGAAGAATGTACACTGTTTTTGAACAGAGGTTCAGTTTCACACTTTCGGTTGTCTACTCAAAAACAATCAACTTAGGATAAAAATGGAGTCTCAATTAAATGAAATTTTATCTAGCTTTGCTCACAACATCCAAGAAATTCAAAAATAATGAGAACAAACAACCTCATTTTGAAACAACTTAAACACTTTTCAGGGTGTACGGTTTACTCACATGTGTCTCACAATCGATGGATGATGCAGCCAACGTTATGTCACGGACTTGCACAGGTTCAATGGAAAACTCGTCAGTGGACATAGATCCGAGCACAGTGATTGATCCAATCACAGAATCTACCGGTAAAGATTCTGGGAGCTTTATTCTGTTTTCTTCATATTGAACAGAATCTCCAACAGTGAAACCAATGTCAACATCAAACGGCTTTCCAGTCACCTCCAGGCAAAAAGGTGTGGAAGTCTGAGTGAATATGAAAATTGAGTTCTTGTGATGGCGGGTCTTAAATTAAAGCTTGAAATCACATTAAAATTGTTTTGATTAGTCTTCATCATATTCGTGACAAGGAGTGACTTTGTAAGCAATGTGTTTAATTTAGACATAAAAAATGTAAACGTGTACCTCAAGTGGTTCATTTCCACTATCAGTAACCACGACAGTGACACAATGACTTGAGGACGGATCAAGCTCAGCATCTGTTGCTTTGAACAGCTTACCGTCTTCTGTTATACCGAACAGTGCATTATCGTCATTTGCTAGTGTGAAGATGTGTGTCTGTGAGGTGTCTTCGTCTTCAACTGTGAACTGAGTAATTTCCGTGTCAGCAGGAGAATTGTAAACCACCTTGTTACCTTAAAATAATGATTTTTAAAGACAGTTTAGAAAATATTTCAGTGCATAAATATGTTGCTTTGTTTGCTAAAGTCATGATATTTATATTTATTTCATTTATGGTCATTTAATTTAAATATAAAGTACACAGCGTAGGCATACATAGAACGTTTCATACCACTGGTATTAGGGTTCCTGGGTGAGTCATTAACATCCCGTAATTTCACAACAAGAGTGTCGGTCACTGACAAGCTAGGAAATCCAGTATCCCAGGCTTCTACTTTAATATTGTAGTCGGTGTCCCTTTCAAAGTTTAGAAAACAATGTGTTCCACCAAACAGCATACATTTTGTATTACTTCTTGCAACCTGTACGGCGATTATACATCTTTACTTTAAAATGTGTGAAACGGCAAGCCTTTTTGTAGGCTAATGTATTACAATCATATTGCAAAATTATCTATAATTTACTGGTTTTCATACACTAAATATTAATAGAGATGTTTTTTAGCATTAAAAAAATATGAATTTTAGTTTAATCGAAGAGTTTTGTAAACGTACGAAAACTTTATTTTCCCGAACAACAAATCTTCCGTCAGCACTATCCAACAGAATGTAAGTAAAATCTTTATCAGTAACAACTTCAACATCAGGGTCTATCACCGTCAGTTCTCCAACCAGGGTATCTTTTTCACTGTTCTCTGGTAACTGTAATTGTTGGATCAGGCAATTAAGAAATGATAAATCAACAAAATCGCAGAATTTGGTTGGTGGAAACAACAATAAATTGAAAATTACCTCTAGATTTGTAGTGTCGAGGAATTCTATCCTAACTGGAGGCCTGTTTTCACCAACGATGTTCACAGTGAAAACTTTAAGGAAGCTTTGAGGGGGACTTGCAAAGTCTGTGACCATCACTGATATATTAATAAAGCTAAATTCCTCTCTGCTCAGAGTGGCCATCTCTTTCAGCTGTCAAAACACATTACCAAACGTTAAAAATTACAAACAGGTTCAAAAATATTGTTTAAGAGTTTAATACATGATCTGTTGTACCTTCAGTTTAACAAATTGGCTAACCTCTAAGAGACCAGTGGTTTCACCGAGTTGAAATTTTCCTTCTGTGTCATGCAGACTAAATTCATATCCTTCTGCACTATTATCTTCATCCACAACAGTGAATAGGGCTATGACTTTACTCTTATTTGAGCCTTGCAACGTTTCTCCTGTCTGTAACTGTGAGTTTGTACTCCCATCGGCCAATATATCCTGTACATGGAATAAAACTTACAATTGAAAAAATATATTCATATGCTGGTCAACCATAAACTTGCAACAAGAGCAGTTTGAATATGATAGAAAGCTATGAGAGTGCTAACAAGTATAAAACATAATGTTACCAGTGGCACGTCATTGCTATCCAACACATTTATCGTCACATTATGTTGAGAGATGAAGCCGAATTCGCCAATAGCAACCCACGATGTTGATGTCAGATTTTCTACTTCATAGTTTAAAGACTTCCTCAAAATCACATCACACTGGCACAATGTTCCACCAAAGTCAGTCTATTTGGAGAGATTATTTAAAAAAAAACATTTAAGGGCATGAAAAAAAATATAGATTAGAAAGTTAACTATTATCATTTCACTCATATGTTAATGTTCTTGAAGTGCAATACCTGATTCAAGCACTCAATTTGTGAAAAGGTGACGACTGATTCTGTTTCATCTGTTAGTATAAACTGCACAGGATTGTTCCAGTCTGGGTCCACTATCTGAATTGATCCAATTACACTTCCTGGTTTCGTGTTCTCGGTGACGTTAAAATAAACATCAGATACCAAAATCGGTGCTTCGTGCATGTTTATGATCTTGATAAGAATAACATCATCTAGCTGCAAAGGGACAGATTACTATTGACATTTTATAGCTTTAATCTAATCATGGGCCTTACAAAGTTAATTTTATATGGCCCTCATTTAATGAAGAATTATTTATTCTTGGTAAAAATCAACAATTTTACAAATCTTGAAATACAGCTTGTTTTTTAATAAGACAATCCCACCTGAATTGTTGGTTCACCGCTGTCCATGACTCGAATGCTTATGTTAAATTCCGTTTCTGTCAGGTTTTCAAAATCAAAAGTAACATTAGAGACAAGCACACTCGTGTTGACAATGTCAAACTGACCCAGGTGAGACATTAGCGTATAGTTATGTGTTTGTTCCTCGTCCTCATCTTCCACTGTTAACATGCCTAAAATTTGTGAAAACGGTTAAATATCTTGTTACCTAGTAATTTTATTTGCTATTTGAAGAACAACAAATTTATATAAATTTTAAACAGACATTTAGGACATACAGTATAATCTACTTTTGTATGATCCTTTTCTGTATACCACTCTCTTGAGACAAGCCTATTATGTGGACCTTTTCAATGGTTTGGAAGAACGTAACTAGTAAGGAAAAGGAATATGAAGAAACCGAATGATATAATTATACCTATGGTTGTACCAGGCGGTGAATTTTCAAACAAGGTATTGGAGCAAAGTTGCAGATCAGTAGGAGCATCGTTCACATCCACGACTTCTATCTCCAGTCTAAATATTTTACTCAGTGGCGGTGTTCCAGTATCAGTGACATTTACGCTGACTGTGTGACTACTCTGATCTTCATAGTTCAGGATGCATGGTTGTCCTTCACATTGTTCATTCGTGTCATTTAGGTTCGTATGAAGTCGACCGTACTCAACCCGAAATCTTCCTTCAGCATCACCGATCATGGTATAGTGGAACATCTGGGATTGAGATATTGCGTTATCTGGATCCATTGTTTTAAATATTCCAACTAAATAACCGTCTGGCGAGTTCTCCGGAACCTAAAGAATAAAAAGTAGCATATATTTGTAAGGATATCAAGGAAAATGTCTTTGGAATTATGATAGAAAGAACGCTTAATTTGAAAGTATTTTACCTTGGTTGCGGTCAGCTCTAACTGAACTGGTTCTTCATTTACATCTTCCAGTTCAATAGTAAATATTTTTTCAAACGTATGTGTGGGTTTTCCTTTGTCTTCGACAAATATACTGATGTTGAATATTCTATCTCCATCTTCATAATTCCAGTTTACATTATTAAGTGCCTGTGCAACAAATGTAAAAAGTTCACTGGAATATGAATGCACTTCTACCGTATTTTTATCCTATTGCAGTAGGACTTTTTTCTAAACAATTATGACTCAAAACGTGAAAAACACTCATCAATATTTAATACTTAAATGTGTGTAAATTATTACCCATAAAGTAGTTTTGCGCACTATCTTCAGATGTTTAGAGAAATCATGTAAGTAAAATTTGTGATTGTTATGGGCATCTTCATCCACAGCCGAAAGTTCTCCGATGACGATATCCCGTGAGTTCTCTGGAATCTTTATCACTGATGAAGAACTGTTGTTTATTAAAATGTCCTTTGAAGAGTAAATCATTGGCACATTAATTGAAAGAGCAGGCTATAATACTACTTTTTTCAAATATTTTCAGGTCGCGAACAATTCTTTAGAATACAGCAACATTTCAGGTAAATTTATGTAAATCGGGAAACTCACTGCGGGAGCATCATTAACATTGGAAATAGACAAGGTTAACGTTCGCCATGTTGTCAAGTTCTCAGAATCAGTCGCGCTTATTGTCAAATTACTTCTCGATTCTTCTTCGTAATTAAATGGAATAATGGAAACGAGTTGGGCTGAGCAGTACACATTCACATGCTGCAAGTACACAATTCAAGCAAAATATAGATATAAGCAAGATATTTCGTAATCTTTTAAATATTAACTAAGATAACTTGTTTTATTTTCCATTATGTTTTTAACATGCATATAAGTAAGTGATACCTTAACAGTTTCACAGAAAACATCGGTTAAGTTAAATCTGTCAGCACCATAGCCTTCCATTCGCAACGAAAGCGAATCGTTCAGATCGGCATCTTTCACCGTCACTGTGCCAATAATAGTCCCTGCAGTAAAGATTACAAATGTTGTCACACTTCATCGTGGAGTTAAGTATACACCCCATTTAGGCCATACAAAATCAGTTTAATTTCCAGAAGACACTTAATTTCTCCATTCTAACCAGATATAACATTACCTGGTAGAGAATTTTCTCTGAAACTAGGTAGATTCTTTCTAAAGTGCAGTTGACCATTAGCGTTCGTCAATTTTAAATCATACGGTTCTTCGTTGTCATCTAATATCCCGACCACGATATCAGAAGTTACCTAGAGGAATAAAAAGGATATCATTTTTATCATAAGCTGATTCTACTGTCGTTTTTTTTAAACTGTGCGAATCGTGATAACTAAGTTTACGAGAATAATGTACTTACAGAAAGGGGCGGATCACCACTGTCCGTGGCTTTTATTTTGACCTTCCATTGTTTGTGACTATCACTTTCATAATTAGATGCCTCTTTTGGAATAATCAAATTTCCAACAATGGAGAACGCATTAGATCCCTCTAATAATTCAAATGTATAGTCCTGGGTTCCCCATTCATCGTCTTCTACTATTATTTCACTTCCTACATTATAAATATACATCAGCTAATGACTTTGTTTTACACACTAGTTTCATTTTTGATCGCAAATGATTTATTGAATTTCTTTCAAAACAGATCCATGATGGGATAAGGAAATTCGTTAGGATGGGGCGAACAATTTTACAGGCTTGGGCAACAAAACAAAATGGCATACAAACATATTTTTAAAAAGTGAATCAAATAAACATACCATTCTTGTAATTTTCAATAATACCGGACGGCCGTAGATGCACAGCCCTTGGTTTGTCATTCGCATCTGTTAAATTTATGTAGCGGACAAAATATTTCACTCGTGGAGGACGACCCGAGTCTTGTACTCTGAACACAATTTTATGAGCCGGGTGAACTTCATAATCCAGACTACACCACACACCACCTTCCGCAAAACATCTAGGATCTGACTCTCCAACAAACTAGGAGAAAAAAAAAGGAACGTTTTTCATTATAAATACATAAATACATTTCAGGTCACAATAAGAATTTGAATTTCTTACTTTTTACTGAAATAGTATACAGTTAAGGACAATTAACCTGTTAAAAAAATAGAATGTAATAGAGATCCTGGAAGTGTAAACCTTTCTTGTATCTGTGTGCCCTTTTTTGTGTACCAGAATATGAATTGATGTGTAAGCTGATTCCAAATAGGATAATTAAATAGTGTGAATAGGATATGACGTGAACCGGTTTTTGTAATTTCACCTTTAAGGTTAAAGCACCATCGGAAGTTTCTAAAGCAAATCTGCCTTCCGCAGAGTCAACCAATTTAACAGTAACGTTATCGTCCTCGTCATCGATGACATTTACTTCACCAACGACAACACCTGCAGCACTGTTTTCTGCTATACTGCTTCCAGTTAACTGCGGAAAACATTTAATGAAAGATTTAATTACAATTTTATTAAATTATTTGAGAGACATTCGCACTGAGGAAAAAGAAATTAAAGGAAAACAAAAGATATGTTCAAAATCAAATTCTAACTGGTCTTGGTTGCTGTTCTTTTACAGTTGAACGTGATGTGATCAAGACCAATAACGAGGTTTAACGGGGTGTACAAGTAAAACAATGCTGAAGAAATATTACCTTCAGATCTTTTGGAGGCTCATTGACGCTGCTGATTGTGAACGAAACGGTTTGGTTTATCGATTGTTTATCATCATCTTCGCTCTTGATAGTTACGTTCCACCTTAATGTAATAATATATATTTTTAATACAAAATTATTACATATCACATTACAAATATTAAGTTGCTGTCAGTATTTGTATGAATGCGCAATAGAATAAAGAATTTACTCGTGAATAATTTTCAACACACATTCGATTCTTTATATTAAAAAAATATTACCAATATTTCGCTCACTAGCACAAGCACGGAAGGTTGGAAAACACATATTTATTGATAAATATATGAGTACATATAATCTGTGCATTCTGCCTTCAATTTAAATATTTTTGTTCATTGAAGTTATATCTATTTTGAATTTAGAAATATACGAGGTATGTAAAGGAGCTAACCTGCCGCCGTGTAATTCGAAGTTGGGAGGTTGATGAAAACAAAGTTTACCATTGTACACAAAAAGATTATCGTGCGGATTACTCAACAGTGTGTAAATGTGAGCAACTTCACTGCCATCAGAGGTCTGTGTGTACAGACTTATTGGACAAGAACCGGGATAGATATCTTCGTTAATTGTAGTAGGAGAAATGATAATCTACAAAAACAAACAATGCACATTTTGGGTTGTATTCCTAGTTGTTTGTTTGTGTGCGTGTGTGCGACCGCGTGTCCGCGTGTCTGTTAACAAGATTTCATTAAATCTTTCTATTAGCTGTATAATATGTCCCTCTTTTTACATACCATTTTCTCTCACAACATAAAAAAACCTAAACGATGTATTTAGATTTTATTTAAGCGATATGGTTATTATCCTAATAAATTCAAAACAATTCCACACATTCCATTTACCATTTACTTATTGCCAGTATTCACTGCCGAATTATTGTCCTTTATTATGTATAATTTCCAACAGGTAAATGAACGTGCAAAACAAGAAAGTTTTTCACTTGGACACCAGCTTATTCAACAATTGATGCTCAGACTCTTTTTCAGAGGAATAAAAACAACAACTCAACTGACTTTCCAACTTTGACATAATCTTGAAATGACGTTCACTTTGAAAACGCTTTGACCTAATTTATCAAACAGGTCGATTATCTCTGGGAGATAACACTACCTTCCCTCGTAAGCCCCTGATAATATTCTATGCTCATCAGAAACATTTACCATCTTTGCGCATTTAACAGAATCGTTGCAAAGCCTTTTAAGGAATCCAGTAATTATTTTAAAATATTGCTTGCAAATGTTGAATATATCACGTTATTGCCATTCATTTATCAACATATTTTTCTTACAAATGCACATAATGACATATTTTAAGGAAACCAAAGGAGGAGTTTTGAAACAAGAAAGTGTTCTCCTCTCTCAAAAACCCTCCGTGCCGTATGGAGAAAATTATCCAGAACGGTGGCCTCGTCTGGTGTCTAGTCTTGTGTGGCATTGTATGAAAACTAAGCAGCACGGAACAGTTACAAAAATCGTGTACGGAGGCACAAAATGCGTTAAAGCGAAATTGTCAGTGACGGACTGCTACAATGTATCAACTGCAAAAAAGAAGGCCTTTACTTGGCCAACAAATTCCAAGTTATCTTGGGGTCTTTTCTGCTTCAAAAACTTTGTGAGAAATTCCGACCGGTGAGACACGCATACTTTTAAAGTACAAGTAAATAAAGCCCTTAGATTAAATTTAACGTTTCTTGATTTCAAGCTGATCAGCTCTATTCTACTTTATGATTATTTTGAATGCGACTGGGAGGGACTATTTATTTTGGAACTTCCTGACAAGGACTTTTACGTGTGTGGAATTCAAAGTCCAGGGTCATATTTTCCCAGAAAAGCTGACACTTACATATACTACTATATCCGTCAGTTTTCTAATTCAAGATTTCTGGCACACTACCAACCAACCGATTTAAGGACACTTTCGGTTATTCCTGTCTTCAGAAGTAAGAGATCAACGTTTCACGCAGATGCGTTTCCCTCAAAGATAGAAAGTGCAACGTTGCGTATGGATCGAGCAATGCTTGACCATTCGATAACAATTTATACGCTTCTCATAAAAACCGCAGCATATAATCATCTACAAGCAATTTATGTTGTACTTCATCAGAAAACAAAAACTGATACTGCCATCGAAAAATTGATATTCTTTGACGGTCCGGGACCTTTGAGTCCCTTGTTGGAAACAAATATCCTTAAATCCGAAGAGAAGAAAAATACATTCTACGTGATTGCATCTAATTTCAAAGCATTTATGGTGTTTTACACAGATGTTTATTGCGTTACAAACGTACTGATAACATACACAGCTTTTCTATCTGATGATCATTGTGCAAAATTTACGTTGGGCATCACATGGCCACAAGAACAATAGCAAGCAATGACAGACAAGTATTTTACAATTGCATTGAATACAAAGTGGTCTCGGTTAGCGGCCATGTTAACATCACGATTAGCAATCTGACACTTTCTGGTCAGAATGTGTGTGATTTTGGAGGTATTTTATTTTACGAGAGGCTGGTAGAACCTACATATTAAATCTCTGCGGTGAAAACTTTGACTGGGACACAACACCTGGGGAAGTTTATCCTTTCACTTATGTGAGTGAAACTCATTCTGTCATTATCTTCACATATTCTTCTTTTCCTTATTCAAACATATATTTTAAAGAAAAAGTATTGACTAGTCAGTGTTACGGGGTGGTAAATAGATTAGAAAGAGGGCGCCGCGAAGACATCAAGAGACCTTTCTATGAAATAAATGTTCTAGAAGGCCGTATTGATGGAGAAATCTTCCATCTGAAACCAGGTAAATGTGCAGTGTTAATGGTGATCAACCATGTTACTTCAATTAAGGAATTCAGAAAACGCCGGTTAATGGTAAGACCAATGGACCTGCACTCAACAAAACAGTAGATCAAGAATATTATGACTTTTTGTTTCCAACGACAACTGCTTCGAAACCCCGAATACCCCAGGTGGTTTGCCAAGAAATACGCGGATCACATTGCGAGATTAATCATACCTCTCTATTCAGTGATGAAACGAATATCGTCGATAAACTTAGTGCGGTTAAATTCCCTTTTGCAAAGAATAACAATATGCGAAAACTTGTTATGCATCACGTTACTAAAGAAATTGTCATAAATATTAGTGTGTCTTCGTTGATGTACTGGTGGTGTTCACTTCGACTTGTAACGCGATCTTGTTTGGAATTAACACAGTTATCACCAGCACATTGGAGAAAACTGAATGTAGCACAGGACATATGCTTTGAACAACTGTAATGTTGGACATATGAGGAAGTAAAAACAGAACGATACAAAAACAATGCTTACAACAGCTATGAATTACATACAACAACGAGATACAATAACTATTGACATAGTCGGAAACTGTTCTACACAATGTCTGATGGGAGTGCTAACAATTAATGAAATTATAAAAGGAAATGAAGATGAAAAAATCGTATTGAGAAGTCAATTTGCAATGGCAGTAAAACATTCAAATCGTCAATTCGGTGTGACCTATCACTGAAGAGCGGGTAAGATTCAGTTATCTTTTGCACGAACTGAATCTCAAAGCTGGTGTCCACAGAATATCCAGGACTGTTTCATTTTGGTCAAGTATCAGTTCAGAAGGAAGGTGTACAAAAAGAAGAATTTTTTGAAATTTCAGAGCCGTTCACACACCAAAGTTACCTGGGAATATGCACGAAAAGACTGTTCAAAATATCGTAGTGTACTACTCACACTTGACACGATAGAGAAAGAAAAGTCTGTTATAAAGATATTGAATAATGTGGGCAACTGGGCGATACCAGAAATAATACCATTAGGAATAAAACAAAACCAGGTAGGACATGCTACGAGTTTTTCGGTTGCATTATTGGTCTTTCAGGAAAGTTTAAGTTAAAGTTATTCGCTCATCAATTGCAGTTTTAACCGTCCGGCAGGCATCTCACCCAACCTTGGTGTGAGCCATGCATTCGCTTGGGGAGATGAGAACAAGGGCAACATACATCCTCTTAATCTCTTTTTGTCTATCCGCATCGTTTTTAAGTGCAAAACGTAAAAACTTAGTTTCTTAAAGTATTACACACCTGTCAAAACAGATGTTTCACATATTCGGACTACCGAATCGCTCCACCAGACAGCCACAATTTCCATCCAGAAATTTGATTTACATGCTCAATCTTTCTTCTTAATAAACAAACATAAAAATTAACATAATTCATTGGCGGATCTAGGGGGGCGCCGCCGGCGTGTGCCCCCCCCCTAACGGCCCAAATTTTCTTCGTTTTCATGCGCTTTCTGC
>JBCAUI010398955.1:0-14412 GCA_038406195.1 Haplosyllis anthogorgicola | reverse complement strand
GCTGTGCGCGCCGGCGGCGCCCCCCTAGATCCGCCAATGATTCACACCTTATTGTTGTCAGCAATTTTAACACTTTCTCTAACTTCAAAGTTACACTTATCCATTCAGTAAAGTGTCAACACTGAATTTGTGAAATGTGCCTCCAACAATCACAATTTCCACGTTAGAAATATTTTGTAAACTATTTAATCTCATCTGGACTTTTACTAACTCGGTTATTGCTCAATCGTAAAATTAGCATGATTACTACGTAGACTGCTAAAAGACGAAAAAAAAGGGTCTGAAAGCTTATTGACCGCATTAACGGCCCCTATTAGCATCCCTGCATAGTCACAACAAATCTACTGCTTTTCATCTTAAAAGCCAAATTGCCTGGTTAAACAATCAAAATCAAGTTTATTCTGATAAATTTGATTCAGAGTCTGTAATGTTGACATACATCATGTCAACATGTTTGCGACAAAATTTGTGTGTAAAACACACTTACCTTTGCTTTGATTCGGTTTAAATCCAAGTTTGCACAATCACAACTGTCTGATGTTGTACTCACAAACGGTAAAGCCAACTAAATGTGTGTAAACTTGTCAAAAACAGCAAAATAACATGAAAACACAAAAAGACGGCATGCTTTCTCCTTCCCAGCTGTCATTCACACCACTGAAGGTGTTCACCCAATCACAGGGCAGCTTACAAACTTTCAGCCAGGTGAGAATGACTCAAGCGACATCTTGTGTTATCGATGTGCAAAACGAGTGCGTAGTGCGAAAAAAGTTTCGTTTGTGATGATTGCGCGAACTATTCACACTTCAACATTTCTTTGTGCATCCCGAACCAGTTTCAGAAGCTATTTGTGGCTAACATCAGAATTCAAACTGTACATTATCCCGGTATTTTTTTTAAAGCTGAAATATTTCTATTATTTCAAGTTGATGATTCAAACAATGTAAACCAAAATTATTGAATTGCACATTTCCTTTCTGCTTTTATGTTGAAACAGTTTGAAACAGAAACATTGAATTTTTACACCCAAAAAATATTATGATACTCGGACATGGAATGAATTGATGATATACATTTTTTATTGGTTTAAAATTAATGCTGCTTTGTTCAACTAATTTGACATAAAGATAATGTTGCATACATTGTACGCATAATTTTGGTTTATGTTATTTGTACTATGCATTTGAATTAGCAACAAGACAGAATATTGAAAAAATACGTGGATAACATACATTTTGTATTGCAATGCTTGTATTTGAACCAACAAAAAAAAAGGCTTGGACGACTAACCTAGATCCTAGATTAGTCGATAGTCGAGTTGTGTACCCAGAGTAGTCAACAAGCAAATCACTAGGCGACTAGTCTATTTCCTTACAAGCTAAATGGCCAAACTCGTAAAACTGCTAGTCGTCCTAGCCCTACAAAATAGTAAATCTGTAAACTTCTCTTCAGTATCCAGATCATTAAACTTTTGACGTCCCGCAACAATTGCATTTCAATTGAAATTCATGCTGGATTAAGCTCTATTGAAATAAAAATGGTAGAAATGTCATGATCAGCTTGCTTCAGACTTTTGCTTTGGCATCAGAATATCAACAATGCAGTAGAATCTGCCGTCTTGCTGCATGTTTTTGAGTCGTATAAAATAAACAGTTCACTGTACAATTGTACTAAATGCAATCAAGCAAAGAATATTCCCAGCCATTAATTTTGGTTTTCATTATTGCTCATTTTGTTCGAAATTGAACGTGAAATAAGCATTTGAATTTTACAGGTCTACTGAATAGTGATATTACACTTGTATAAACTCATTGTAGTGCAAATAATACGTTATGAATACAATCATCCTTCCATCACAAAGTGATTATCGTGATGACATTTTGGACTTTCTTGTAGTAAGCTAATGGAGTTTTCTTTCTCGGGCGTGAGGGTGCAGCACCTGACGGGTCATAAATACAATATGCGTTTTGTATTATGATGATATCTGTTACTTTCCCTGGACTGGTATCAAAGAACCCTTTAATTTAGCACCAGTCACTTTTATACTCAATGGAGCTTTTTCCTTAATTCTTTCCCTGATTTAGACAGATTAGCCAGATTTGGTAGCAAAATTTAGACTATGACTGAAAATAGTCACTTGAAAAGGACTACGTTGGGTACTGAGTCTGAAATTAGTCGCGAACCATCGTCTACTATTTTACTGATAATTGGCCATAAATTCCCTGCCTAAACTGCCAAAGCTGCCTAATTGAGCAGGTAAAAGAAATAAGAAAAACCTAGATTTATTTCCTGTATCACCTCTAAAGTAATTTCCATAGTTGTTTAGGATTTTCTCATGTCAAACATCAGTGCCACCATGCCCCAGCTGGGCCCGGCCACTCCAAGCATTGTCGTCAGCTAGCATTGAATACAATTGAGCTTTAGTGGATTTCTTGTGGGTTTTTGACAGTGGGTTCTGCCATCTTTTTTTTTTAAAAAGTTTTTGTTGGAACAGGGTCCATTTGTGGGGCCACTGATTACCCCTGTACCTCTGTTTTGGACTTTGTGTGACCTTCCCCATGGGTCTTAAGTCCAGGGTGGATCTCTCGCCTGCACTCTTACTTGCTTGCATGCAGTGATCCCAAGGGTCACATCTGGTGTAACACCTACCTTTTCCACCAATAGGGGTGTACACTGTATAAGCATGTATACAGCATGGCTGGCTGGGCTCCTCTCACATGCATCAGGCAGGATTTGAACCACCAATTCAGTGGTGAGCTGCTCAGCGATACTTGACTAAGTCAAATGCGCTAACCAACTGAGCTATTCCGTCCGCATGGGTTCTGCAATCTCAAGTAAGATATTGTTCAGTGTCTTAGTATATGCCTCAATATTAGTAAATGTCACGATTTTGTGACTAAAATAGTCTGATGTATGTCTTTTTCCGCCACCCCACTGTTTGGCAGCACTTGACGGGCAGTAGATGCGATGTGTTCTTCGTTCCTTAATGCTTTGCCAACAACGTTAAAATTTTACAATTTCTGCATCATTTTTAGTCAGGATTTATGAAAACGAACGAAATAGCAGTCACACACATTTATAAAACCTTCAATAAGAGTACATGTTTCACGTAATTAGTACACGTACAATTGATGCTAAAATGTTAGAGTATAGATCAGCACAAATAACACTGTGACACGAAAAAGTAGCATCCTTATTTATCCTCAAAAATTAACACAAGTTTCCTGCAATGATTAATATACAATTTTAGTATTTTATTGATTAGTTTATTCGTTTCCATTTCCACTACCACTTTCCCATTCATTTCCACTGCCACTTTCCCATCCACTACTCATCCAACCACTTCCACTACCACTGCCACTACCACTACCTCTCCAACCACTATAATTTTCCATCCCACTACCCCAACCACTACCACTCCAGCTTTTGCTTTCTCTACCACTACCACTGCCACTACCCCAGCCACTGCTACTGCTACTACCACTACCAGTCCAGCCACTGCCTCTCCCATTATTCATCCAGCCACTTCCACTACCCTTCCAGCTTTTGCTCCCACTGCCACTCCAACCACTATAATTGTCCCATCCACTAGCTCTACCACTGCTATTCCAGCTTTTGCTCCAACTACCACTACCCCAGCCCCTGCCACTTCCGCTCCACCCAATGCTGTTGCCACTACCACTACCACTCCAACCACTGCCCGAGCCACTGCCTCTACCACTTCCACTGCCACTACCACTACCCCAACCACTGCCTGAGCCAGAGCCCCTACCTCTCCAACCACTACCACTACCCCAGCCTCTGCCACTGCCCCAGCCACTACCTCTCCAACCACTACCACTGCTCCTCCCACTGCTTGATCCACTACCACTGCCTCTACCACTACCACTTCCACTGGCCCAACCACTGCCACTGCCCCCCCAACTTTTGCTTCCACTACCCCAAAGACCATTTCTACCACTCCATCCACTGCCCAAACCACTGCCACTGCCACTATCCCAAGCACTACTCCTACCACTCCATCCACTACCCCATCCACTGCCACTACCCCAAAAATTACCCCAACCACGGCCACTGCCTGAGCCACTGCCACTATCACTACTACTACCACTCCCACTCCCACTGCCACTCCAACCACTACCACTACCACTCCAACTTTTGCCTCCACTACCCCAACCTCTGCCACTGCCCCAGCCTTTACCTGAACCACCGCCACTACCACTCCAGCCACTACCACTCCCCCAACCACTGCCCCCAGCATTCCAACCACTACCACTGCCACTCCAACCATTACCACTCCAACCACTGCCACTGCCTGAGCCACTACCACTCACCCAACCACTGGCCTTGCTACATTCACCACTTTTCTTACTGAGCTCCTTGAATTTCAAACTCATTTCAAATAATGTAGCTTTAATGGCCCCCAGCTCAGCAGCTACCATTTTGTTCACATCAACCGCATCTTCTTCAGGCATCTGGATCTCACAGTTCTTTCCAGTGAATGCCACATTGCAGGCACAACTATATGAATCTGACAGCTCTACACATCTTCCGTTCCTGCATGGACTTGCAGAACAGTAGTTCAAGGTTTCACATCTGCTACCTGAATAAGTGGACCCAAGAAAGAATTTTTAACAGTCTTTAAAGTACATGTAATAAATTTAAGTTGACAGAGGCTGACAGAGGGAGCCATTGGTACCCTTTAGGACAGATTTGTTTTCAACAGAACCATATTGATCTTCTTATATACTAAATGTCCATCATCCTGCACACCAGATACATGGAGTCATAACTTCATGATTTGCTGACCTTGCATCATTGCACACATGACTTACAATGTAATACACGGGATATTGCAAGTTTTCTTTATCAGTTAGGGAACAGTGAAGGTCTTTCTTTGTTCACATCAATAAAAATTCGAGCGGAGCTAATGTGTCCAACTGATTAGAAACCCTGCAATGTCTCTCATTGCAACACGTATCTGCTCTGAGGGAAACTTTCCTACCTCTATGTTATCTCTTTTTTCTTACCTTACTAGTTGTGTAGCAGATCTCAATTATTCTGTTTTCTTCAGACGATAAGTGACGATAATTTGTGGGAAAGGTTTTAAGCACTGGGCGGATAACTATTTTGAGTACTATGGATTTCATGCTGAGAAATTTTGATATCTGCATACATCTTAAAAATGTATACTACCATACAAATAATAAAATATCAAAAACCAATGCTCTCACATATTGATAATTTTGTGTGATGGAAATAAGCAATGTACAATCTCAGCACATTGTTGCTTATTGTTGCTTATCGTCAGGCGGAAAACAGAAAAATCGAGATCGGCTACAAAACCACTAACCCGTGTAATACGGAGGACACAGACAATAGTCCAGCCCATCATACACTTCTTGTCGAGTCCCGCCATTCAAACACTGCTGAGGTTCTTTCTTAGTCGTATTGGCTTTCTGTAATACCAATTATTACGTTTTAATTTGTGGACCGAGATCCATTTCATGGAAACCACTGGCACCCTCTGTTTCGGACTTGGGGCGACTCTGTCCATGGGTTTTAAAGCCAGGGTGGATCTAACAACTGCACTCTTACTTGTTTCCGCAGTCTGTTCGTTGTGCTATCTGGAGCAATACAACTATGACGTGTGATTTCCAAAACAGAGGGTACCAGTGGCCCATAAAATTAATCGATCAATAAAGGTTAAAAACAAAAAAATGAGGAAATACAGTAGTATAGCTTATATTTATTGTTCGTCAGGTGCTGCCACAATTTAGGGGTGGCAAAAAGCTCCTGTCTTACCATTACAGTTCAGCACACCATCACATAATGTCAGCTATAATTTTGCGCTTTGCAAGTTACACTTTATACCCTACTCAATAAAAGAACAATGGTGTGCTACGTACCAGCTCTTCACATGGTTTTCCGGAACATAAGCACTGGTACGCCCCTGAGGGTTTCTCCACACACTCCCCACGCACGCACAGATTGGAGTGGCACCCGTGTCTTTTCTGACAATACGTACCTGCGAAAAGGTTAAATCTAACTTGCTTATCCGATTACAATGCCATATTTTCAAGCGCGCTTTACATGTTTTTGCTGATACCACTAATCATTGTTATTCAATTATTTTCTTGAGGTGGCGCCACCCTCGCCCAGATCAACTACCTGGTCAGCTTCCTCATGCAATGTAATACCCCGTTAACGACTAAACAATTGTTGTTGTGCTTTAGTTGTTCCACTGATGTCCGCTGTATTACGGAGGCAACACCCTACGAATGTCCGTCCAGGAATAAAATTAAAACAAAATTTCGAAAACTGCGTATATTATTACCTGAAAATCCAGCCTGACAAAATCATTCTCCGGATTTGGTTCGAGTTCCACCGTTCAGACAGTTGCGTTTTATTCCAATTCCAGTCTACAATTAAAACGTTTGCGGGCGGAATAGCTCAGTTGGTTATCGCGTTTGACTTAGTCACGCATCGCTGAGCAGCTCACCACTGCATCGGGGTTCAAATCCCATCTGATGCATCTGAGAGAAGCCCAGCCAGCCATGCTGTGTACATGCGAGCTCATACAGTGTACACCTCTATTGGTGGAAAAGGCAGGTGTCACACCAGATGTGATCCTTGGGATCATCGCATGCAAGCAAGTTTGCAGGCAAGAGATCCACCCTAGATTTAAAACCCATGGGGATGGTCACACGAAGTCAAAAACAGGGGTAATCAGTGGCCCTCAAATGGAAACTGGTCCAACAAAAACTTTAAAAAAGATTTGTAAGTCTAATATGCTGACTGTTCTGGTATCAGATCATAATTTTTTTAACGTCCCACACCAACTTCATTTTATGCTAGGCTATTGAGCGAAGACTATTTCAGCGTGGAACACTATTCGCATAAAATTGGTGACGAAGTTTCCAATGAGTCTTGGAAGAATTCCATGCTAGCAAACCACAATAAGGAAAGTGGAAGAAGACAAATGAATCCTTTACGCACAACTATTTATTCTACAAAACATACTAGGGTTACAGATGTGCTCTCTTCACCTGCTGGTTTCAGACTGAGAGGCAATGTGAGATACTCAGCTAATGAGTAGATGCCTAATGAATATTCGTACAATTAAGAGACAACAGTTGCTGCACAGGGATTGTACGTTTGTGTTCGAAGAGTTCCTAAATCCGTATAGAATTTTACTAACATTTCCTAAGTCCGGAATTTATGCTTAATATTACAACAATTGGTAGAAAATTTACGATTTGGTTGAGTTGGCTGCACAATCCTTGTTTAATTTAGTTGCATTATTCACTGACAAAATAGATCACTGAAGAGTTAGATGGAGTGTACTCACCACTCTCTTTCGCAGTGCGTCAGTACAATAAATGGTAAAACACAGCAGCAACAGCAGCCTCAACCACAAACGGTCCATCATTCTGGAAAGCAGTACACGGAATTCGTATCAGAAGTTTAACAATAGTGCACCAAAAGCACAGCGTGAAATTCTTTCGTTCTCTCCTTTGTTCTCTTCCTTTCCAAAATGATTCTATTTTTGTTGACTGACAACCAAAACCCTTTATCTTATCAAACACAAGTAAGAAGTCAGCTTAGAATTTGCTATCTATTTTGGGAACAAAATGATGAAATTCCTAGTAGTTTTGGAACAAGAGTGCATGAAAAGCATAGCGTGGAATTCTTTGGTTCTGTTCGTTTCCAAGTTGATAGGAGTCATGTGCTGAAATTCCTATCATCCTGGAAACGAAGAGAACATAGTAAGGAAACGAAAGAATTTCATGCTGTGCTTTTGATGCGCCATAATTTCAAAGTGATGAATTTCACCCTCTGTTTCAGGAGCTGAAGTATCTTTCTTTCTGTCCGTAATCTGTTATCCTGCTGTCTGTCTGTTGCAGTATGGGTCTGGCGACTCACTTTAGATTTACAGTATTTTTTCTTGTGCTGAAAGTAATAAGAAATTGCGGTTATATCGATATATTGGCGACATAAAATTGTATCGATATAAGCGGAATATCGATACAAGCGATATAGATATAACCGGGGACGACTGTACGTGGGCAACCACTTAGCAGAGATCCATTGCAGACAGTGAAATTCTTAACAACTGGAAACCTTTCAGAACAACAGTATTCCACGCTGTGCTTTTGAGATTTAAAAAAATCGTACAATTATGTTGTTACAATAGGAAACGAAGTGTAGCTTGTAAAAATTGCCCGTCAGGGCGGCAAAAAACTCGTATGCTTTACACACACACCATCACATAATATTAGCTGTGAAATCGCGCACTGCAGCATACAAAACCTTATTTATTTGAAATTCAACATGCAAAAGGAAACAATCACATTCAATATTTTATTTACTCTCAATAAATACTTAATATATTTTGCTGACAATTCGATCCAACATTAGAGGGAAAAACCTCAGGTTTCGGTGTTGCAAAATATCAGATGTTGCTTTTTATAATTACACAATATCATATTACAATATTGGTTAATTATTTCTGAATCAATGCAATTTTCTTGATCTTATTAATTCACGTCTTTCCATTTCTCAAAATCCGAGATGGATATTTCATTTATTTTAACAACAATAGAAATTAACGTGTTGCTATTGTTCCCATCAAGAGCACAGCGTGGATTCCTATTGTTCCAAAAGAGTTTCCTTAACAATAATTCGATTACAACAGCTCATTTTGTGAAACATACAGAATAAAAGAGAGGACAAAAGAATCTCACGCTGTGTTGTTGATGTGCTATTGTTCCAAAACTGCCTTTGTTTCTGTTCTACTTTACAGCGAATACCAGGGTACTTTACTCTGATAATTCTTGCCCGCGTATGCGGGAGGTAATGTTTTCAGTCGTGTCTTTGTGTGTGTGCGTGTGTCTGTCTGGGCTATAACTTTTGAAATGCTTGACCTAGAAACTTCATTTTTGGTATGGTGGTACATCTTCATAATATCTAAGTCACGTTTGAGTATCAAGGTCATTGGGTCAAGTTCAAGGTCACAGCAATAAAAAGTGTAAAAAAATTTTAATGTTGTCTACTAATATTACATGTTATTATGTTAGAGACAAGTAAATAGGCCAAGGTCAAAATATAGGTCAAGGTCAATTGAAGGTCAACTTTTTAGATTTTTGTAATTTTTTTATGTTTTAATAACTATTTCCATTTTAGTTACTATTTGCGTTTTTACGACTATTTGCAAAGCGGGCGGTTCGGCCTTTGATTGGAAGGCATTCTTGTTTGATATCAAGTTTAATTCGACAGGAAAAATTTCGGATTATTCGGGTACAAGTGATAACGTGCGGCAATTTTGGAACAATAGAAATTTTGGAACAATACAATTTCAAGGTGTATGCGCGTCAACAACCTTGTTTGAAATTCTATTGTGCCAAATTTATTTTATGTTTCACGTGTCAAACACAGAGTGAATTTTTATTGTTTTCAAAATGATTATGAAACTTTTAGGTGGTAACACATGATGTGTTAAATTACTCTTTTCTATTTTTCTGAAAATGGGGGATTTGTTGTTAAACAATGGAAATTCACACGGTTCCGATTGGGGTGAAGCTCTTGAACTGATAACTATTAAGAAATTAAATCCATTTGTCAAATTTAATTTATTCATTTTCACGTAACATTGTGACTGTAATAAAGTTTTCTTACATATCAGTTAACTAGTAAATGTAAAAAACCTGTAATAAGAATCTTGTATCAAGCTTTAAAACATCTTATGATTTAAATACATTACAAATCTACATACATTTAAAATAACAATTATCTATTATTTAAAAATAAAAAAATAATAACAAAAGCGTACAGTTTTCATTGTAAACAAAAACAGCAATAGTGTTAATAAAACAGTATAGTAACAACAGTGATATTTGAATATTCTTTTAAAATTACTTTATCAAAATGACTTCAATGTAGCATGGTTGAAGGGTTCCATATTATGCTCCAGGAAATGCCCCTCATGGATATTTTCCAGTGCATTGGTATGCTGATGTATTTTAGACGTTGATCCAACTATAATACAGTAATACAACTGTATTAAGTGTAATTTTAAAAAAAAAGTTTAAATTGATTGTCTACGGAATTGTAGTTTTTGTTGGAAACATATAACAATTCAGCCTAAATTGCCAAACAAGTTAAATCCTCAATCCTCATCTTCAACATCATCTTCACCTTCACCATCTTCATCATCCCAGCTCATTCCAGATTCATCTTCATCATCTTCATCCCAGCTCAAAGCTTTACTATCATCATCATCTAAATTCCTGTCGCAATCACACGGACAGGAGATCACCACACATCCCATTCCCCTATCACCACCCTTGCCCATACTACCACCCATACCACCCATACCTCTACCTCTACCCATACCACCCATACCCATACCAGATCTCATACTACCACCCTTGTGCATACCCATACCACCTTCATGTGTTATTGATGTGTTATTGCTGCTGTCCTGACCACAAGATCTAGAGCATGCACAGTGATATTGGATTATGAATGTCAGATTGTCAGAAGTGATGGAATCAAAATCAAGATCTTTCAGTAAGCTGAAGAGGTCATCTATTTTGTCGCAGCAAACCTTTGGTGGAGAAAACATCATCATACGTCGTCCACCCATTTTGCCACCCATTTTGCCACCCATGCCTTCACCACCTTTACCACCCATTATACCGCCCAACATTTGACCTATCCCACCCAAGCCATCATCTGCACCACCATCACCCTTTCCACCACCTCCTCCCAAGATACCACCTAACATGTTTCCCAAGCCACCACCACCTTTACCACCCTGACCACCTTTTCCTCCTCCCAAGATACCACCCAGGATGTTCCCCAGTCCGCCTAAACCACCCATTCCACCCTTACCACCTGCACCTCCTTCACCATTACCATTACCACCACCCATTGGAGGTATCATACCACCTGAAACACAATAAATTATAAAATTAGATCATTTGAAAACTAGAGAGAACCAAGCATAAGTATGATGCAATGAATTGATCTTGTCTTGTGGAAAAGAGCTTTTGTGATGCTGGGCTGGAAAACCAAAGGATTTTCTTAGGTCCAGGACAATTAAAAATTCTTAAGATTTTCTGTTGTTTTAGGTCAAAATAAAAGCAATTCAAGACACAACTGCTAACAGAATTATCTCCTCTGCTGATCTTCAACTAATTATACAGCATACAGTACAAACCTCTTCCTTTCCCCTTTGTGCCTCTTCGGCCTCCCCTGTGCCCTCCTTTCATGCCACCTCCTCTTCCTCCTTCTCTTCCATTTGCTAATGTAATTTAAGAATCAACAATCAGTGGAGAAGATTGGTGGATTGCATGGATGGTGATTGGGTGTGAGTGTGTGTTGTATGTCTTCCTCTGTCTTTCAGTTTTTCAGTCTTTCTGTCTGTCGGTCAGGTTCTGTCCCTCATTGCCTCTATGTATGTGTATTAGTGTTTGTCTAATTTCAAGCTTAGTGGTGGTAGTAATTACCTGGCTTACCTCCTGGCATTTTACCTGGCATTTCATCTGGCATATCATTTGGTCCACTTTTGCAGGCTTCACAATAAGCCACTAACATCACCACCACCACGCAGCCTAACAGTGCCTTGTTCATCTTAATTTGCCTGGTGAGAGAAATCAGAGGATGAAATGTCTGTTCTTGGTTCTTCATTTTGGGAACAATGGGCTCAATTTCAAGATATATGGCAGGACAGTTTAGATTGGGAAAAGTCGATGGAAATCGCAATACGAATTTGCCCGGCCAGGCCTTAATGGGAAATAGTTTCTCTTTTTCTTTTTCTTTTCAAAGGGCTAAATAGTCTTTATTTTATGTTTGGTTGTGGATATTGATTTTCGTCTATTTCATCATTGATCCAATTTATGCAATGTCTCCACCCACCTTATCAATTGAGATATTATAATATACCCTTTCCCGCATACACAAAAATTGATAACAATTTAGCCAACTGTCGCCGAGTCAAAACCGGCCGCGAATGAAATCCAAAACAGTATCACCAGTGGCTCCAAACAGTACACAGAATTTGTATCAGTTTCGAAACGTCTGGAACAAAAGAGAGGACATAGGAATTTCACGCTGTGCTTTTTATGAGCCATTGTTCCCAAACTAATACGAATTCCGTGTACTGAATGGTTGTCTGTCAGTCGCAGAATAAGTGAGCATCAAACGAAAAAGGTTAAAATACATACCTTGGTAAAACTACCAGCAGATCTTTTTATCTCTGTTTTTTTTCTACCTTCACAATGTTCTTACGAAGCGAAATCTTCGACAAGAGTTTGCGTCAGTGGTTACACGTGTGAACTATCGTGACAATATCATATGACCAATTACATGTGATACTGTCATGTGATACGTCATGTGATTGCTAAACAAACAAAAACCGGAAGTAACACACGACATCGTTGTATCATTAGACCAGATATATGATCTGTTGGTGTCTGTTACCTGTTTTTAGAACCTTGGGAAAGTCTTTCATTCTAGGTTTTTCTTATTAGACATATAGCCTATGTTTGCTTTCGTCCGTTTTCCGCTCTTTTCCGCCACAGATAATATCTGATGGGTTTGGGCAGATAACTATTTTGAGTACTGCACCATTCGCACAGGAATATTTTGGTATCTGCATACATCTTAATTACCAACACTGGTGTACAAAATCATAATGCGTTAACAGCATTGCACTCACCTAATGAAAATTTTGAGTGATAATGAAGTGCATTACTCAATCTTGGCGGATAAGAATGGAAAAGAGCGGAAAGCAATGAAAACATGCAAAGGCTACATGTCTATTAGTTTCGTTTTCCTAATCTACCAAATCTACCTAATTTATCAAACTTTCCAGACATGTCAATTGACCTCCTCTATTGCTTGACCTTTGTTGGTTGAATTGCAATCAATTCAAATGTCATTTCTTGGCACAAAGACTGAATTTAGTCTCAAACAATATTCCACCATTAGACTGAAATTATAGTATTAACCTGAACTGAAAATTGTCTTGACACAAAAATCAGTTTAAAAACCAGACAGTTCATGTGTCTGGAAAGTTAGGTAGATTTGGTAGATTTGGTAGTTGTTGAAACAAGAAAAACCCTCATAAATTTGTTGTATCCATTTTGCGAACAATAGAATTTTACGCTGTGTTTTCTCCCCGAGACCAGTCTATGGAGCCAGCCATGAAAGTAGATGTTCCAACTGTACTTTTCCCTTTTCCCCATCAAAAGCACTGCGTGATATTTCTTTGAAATATGGCAGCATTTCCTAGATAGTATGTTTTAACTTTGCTGCCTCTTGTCCTGATAAATCCAGAAACAAAAAAAACCCTTTAAACTTTTCGTTCAGCTTTAAACCAAAAAGCTTACATTTGGCCATATCCCATGCTTTTAGCCAATCATAAGAAACTGAGGAATAAGACGCTGCTTCAAACTTCTATTTTTTCAAAGTTGATATATTTTCCTTCCCTACTGGTTCGCCCAGGATACATCTTACATCTAACACTAGATCTAATCCCCTGGGGACCAGAGGGACTCCAACATTCATCCCCCATCATCACATATCACAGTCATGCAGTGAGCTTTATGGTGAAATGTGGGACTTTCCTACAGTGAGCTAATGGAGCTTTCATTGCAATTGCAATTCAAATTGTATGTCTTTTTTTGCTATTACGAATGAAGTATGCGATAACATGTTGGACTTTCCATAGTAAGCTAATGGACAAAAGTTCATCGGTTAAAAAAAATTGATGGGGCAGCACCTGACGGGCCTACCGGGACAATACGGGTCCCCGTTACGTGACATTAGTCTTGGATTTTAGATGAATATACCGAAGATTACAGTGAGTATGGAGGTGGTGTACTGTGTTATAGTATTGCTTCTGTTGTGTGGAGATAGTCAACACCTGTAGTGGACCAACTGTTCCGCGTAAGTAAAGTTTCCCATTCAATGTGTAGCCTTTGTTACCTTTGTCATATGAGCTTTTTTCCGTTCTTACTGATCAAAATAAAGCAATTCACTTTCTTGTCATACAAATTTTCCTCATGCAAAATGATGTTGTTAGTGTGTGGTCATTTGCATATTTGTGTATGTATTCAAGATGCATTCTATTCCAGTGTGAAGGCCACAGTGCTCAAAATAGGTGTGAAACTTTCAGTCAGGTCGGAGCATTCATCCATAATAGTTAACAACATGAATAAATTTGGATCCTTATTGTTGTAGACTATCTATTGTCTGTGCTGTGGTCATGCACTGATTCTCAACACTGGGTTTGTGTTTTGAATGTGAGACCTTAGTCCATTTATATTTGTAGAAGAATTCATGTCAATCCGATAATGTATTACTTGCGTGAAGTAAGTACTTTTTGACAGTATCTCACTGTCC
>JBCAUI010398844.1:0-14415 GCA_038406195.1 Haplosyllis anthogorgicola | reverse complement strand
CATCTACTAACAGAATACAATGATTACAATCATAAAACATTAAGAATTGCCAAAATCAAAACTCCCCACCCCTACCCAAACCTCCCACCCCCAGCCCCCACCCCTACCACCACCCAAACCTCCCACCACCCCTATCCCTACCACACCCCACCCCTACCACCAGCCCCACCCCTACCACCACCCCCACCCTTTTCAAATACTATATAAGGGCTTATGTCTGGTGCTTCACTGCATAACTATTGTGACTGAGGTAACATCAGTTTGCTTATGCATAGGGACACCAATATACCTATCCCCACCCCTACCCCTACCACCACCCCTGACCCCCACCCCAACCCCCAACCCTAAAGTGGGATGACTGGATGGCTAGTTTTTCAGGTTGACGACCACATAGTCTTATCGAATTTCATTCGATAGACAAAAATACAATAGAACCAGTCTTTTGCGGCACCTGTCTTGGACGACACGCTGGCTCTTTTGGTTTATTACACTTGATGCTCTGTCACAAACTTGATATTTCCCACCAACTGCATTTTGATCATATCATTCCCAGGGCCTGTCTTTAGCTTGTCTCAGTTTGACACCGCAATGAATTTTTCGTTCTTTAAATACATGTAGATGCAAGTTACTGAAGAGAAACCGAAGATCGGTCCAGCAGATCTTGCGTCGAGTCTGGGTGGCGCCCTGGGCCTGTGGATGGGCGTCTCTGTCCTGTCGGTGTGCGAGATCATAGAACTGGCCCTAAAACTGAGCGTCTACTGCAAGAAGAACAAAGAAAACGCGAGGCGGATCAACGTCACGTCGACGATTGAACCCGCCAAAGTAAAATTTTAAAGATAAACGGAAACAATGTATTAACGTATACACGTACGGCAGACGTTTACGATGACCATTTTTTTCTTCTTTCTCATAGTTTCCGATAATTGCACACGATGTAACTACTATTACTTAAATATAACACATTTTTTAGAAATATAAAATGTACTTTTGATCACTGTCCGATGGCCCTTTAAAGACATTTCCCTTGAGATGCGACAAACTACCCTCAGATTAGAAACGAAAAAAAAATTGTCAAATTTTTAGCCAAACTGATAAATTGATCGACTTTATTCAAAACAAAAACCAAACATTTTTGCTGATGTACATTAAAAAAACCCCGAAATGCCGGTTAAAACCGGAAAAGTAACATCTCTAATGTATTACCATCAATATATCGAGTATCAGTGGCATATTTCAATTGGACTGTTCACTGATGTTTTACGCGGATTCTTTGTCGCTTAACGTTTTCAACAAACTTGCAACGACTGTAAACTTCATTGATATAATTTATTTCTAACATTTCAACAATTCACACATTGTATTGTATGCACTATGTCAAAAATAATGCCGACCGCTTATAAAATACACCAATGTACAGCACTGATTTTCATCGTGTATATATTATCTTTCATAGTAAAGAAATTGCACAATTTCAAACAAAAATGATATTTGAAGATATAAATGTACATGATCAAGTTTGTATGTGTCTTTAAAGCCAGAAATTAAACTTAAAAATCATGCCAACACTTTCAAAACAATTACCTATTTGAATCAACTGTGGAATTACAAAAATCTAAAATAAACTGTGCAAGAAATTGAGTTTACTTTTTCACACCCTGCCCTCACTGAGCTGCTCAACATTCCTGGCTTTATTCTCAGCAAGATGACAAATTTGGTAGTTTTACAACCTAAGTGTTTTTCTTTCACCGTATGTTGGCATTTTCAGGTTTGTTGACAAGTTTCAACGTGAGTGAAGCAGAATGGCGATGGGACAGGATGTGGTCATGTGACTGTGCTTTGTGTATACAAATAACACTATACATACATGTCTTTCTAAATCAAGTACAGGCTGAGAAAAGAGATGATTGATCAACTTGTAATTTACTACGATAAAGATTGTGATGACTCGCTTTGCTGCCTGACAACCAACCTAACTTTTCCCAGCCGTTCTTCCTTTTAAGATGTTGCTACCGAGTCTTCTAATCACATGTGAACGTTTTAAGTTGCCAGCGAACGATAACCTTGTCAATAGATTTTATCCAGCGCAATAAGAAATGTCAACCCACACTGCTCAGGAGAGTGGTGAACGTTCAGTGTTGCCGCTACAGCGTAGGCACACGAGTATCTGCCACAATGATAAGTCTCCCCAAATTTACGGGAGGCGGTCCGAAACTTCTATCATTTTTTTACAGAAGATTCATTTCCAAAATCCTTTGTTTTTGTGAAGCTTCTAATTTTGGTTTGGAGATTTGGTTTTTTTTAACAGTTTTTATTACTGCGATATCACGGGCGTAACAAAATGTTTCTCAGTTTTATAAGGTCGCGGGAACACTGCGTGTTCACAACATCTTGCTACGGTTCATTACTTGTACGTTCACATACTGTAAATACAAATATAACGTCTTCGCCGTTGCCGCTTTTCGTTCATAACCCATTACAGGAACACAAATAACACGTAAAGTTGATGCTATGCAAATAATTTGAGAAATGGTGAAATGCAACAAAAACAAATTTAAAATTATTCTCTGGTCTAGTATACCTCAACTAGTTTTCACATCTTAGCAAATGCAGTTACTACATAAAGGAACTTAGCCTTTACATGTTTTATATTAAATATAGAACAGTATAAGTAGTATCACGCATTGCATTGATGATGAGGGCTTCGTATTAATATAGCATGTACTTTTTCCTATGTCTGTGTATGAGTGAAGGTTTGAAGCTACAGTAAATAGGAGCCTGCTGATAATACTTGTGTGTGTTCTATGTACAAATGATGATTATAATGACGAGAGAACACCGGGATATCATCCGGTATTGTGTAAAACTTCGATCAGCTGCACACACGACATGCAGATGTTCAAGTTTTACGTTAGTGGCTGTACAACGTAGAGTTTAACCACACGTGCTTCAATAAACACGATGAGCACGCGTGTAACCATTCAATCCAATCTCGGCATACGGTACACGTGCGTTAAACTTTTATCATTTCTATTCATCATCAATTTGGATAATGAATATTTTCGTTTCAGTTATGCATATCTGAAAGCCAAAGTTATAACTGATAAATCTAGTATATTTCGTTTGAAATTCTACAATGAAGACCTATATCAAACTTGCCCAGACACATGCTACAGTCAAGGTGAATTTTATCATTTACAACATAGTAGATGCTGCATTGTAACAAACCCGACGCGAACATATAGGCACCCTTGGTTCTGCGATAGAGCATACTGTGCCAAAGAGGTTACGTATGCACGCAGACCCTTTTCTCCAATCTTCCCATCCATCTTCCACGCAACCCAGCTGCCAGTCTAGAACCTCTGCAGTCACCGCATGTTAACTTCTAATAACATGCTTTAATTTTGAAATTCTAAGAGGCGTTGACAAATAATTCCAAAAATTAATTTACAATACCGATTTCTAAACGTAGTCAGAAATCGTTTCCTGGTCAGGAATACTCGACTGAGTTTATCAATGATCAGATCATATGTATCACAACTAGGCTTGAGGTATCTGTGAAATGCTGGGATTGCTAGGACCAGGAGGCAAAAGTGTTACTGAACCTTGCTGGGTGGTGCCATCCCCGACATATTTTAGTTGTGACGTCACCAATCTGTGATGCGACATTACCAATGTAAATACATGAATTGTTCTATGAAATATGAGACCATGAACCTTTCTTTATGACGTAATGATGACGACTGCATCTCAGCAGTAGCGGCAGGGATGAATGGCGACAAACTTTTACTCCTTGAATGAGTGTTGTGAGTTGGATGGAAGGACATCTCTAGCTCAAATATAAACATTCACAGTAACCAACAAGAAACGATCTCAGCTTTGCTCCATCTGAAAATGAAAACATACAACGTATTGAAAATTGTAAAACTTACCAAATGTTCTGCAGCGACAAAAAATCTTCGCAACATTGATACTGTAGGGTGTCAAGCTTTTGGGCAGCTCAAAAATGTACGATTATGACATTTTTGCCTAATAATATTGGGGAAATATATGACATCTGCAGATAAATCACAAGACAAATATAGGAATAGGACATATCTGACAAAATAAAGGAATAATATAGCATTTAATATAAATAGACCTCCATTTAAAGCCACATTGGTAAATACAATGTTCCAGTCAGGAAAAACAAAACAAAGCACACGTCAAAATTTTAGGATATTTTCAGAAAGTATGTCATAAGAACGTTCATTATTGCTGATCTCTTAAGTATGATCACACAAATGCCTACTTATGCCTGACATACAAAACAAGTACACTCCTCCCCGGATATATCGATATTTTTGGCGCGGGGAAAAATATCGATGTAAGCGGAATCGATATAGGTGGGGAAAATTGGTCAAAATATCGATATATGCTGTCACCCTTAACTTTGCCTGCAATATTCAATTATCAATTTTATCTCAATTACATAAATATAAGCAAATTAACTTACTGTGCACATCAGCCGCAGCTGATCCAGAATATTTCTCACAAATCAGCCGGCCTATTTGTTTAAAATGGGCCGGCTGATATTTAGCTGATTTGTTTAAAATGGGCTGGCTGATATTTGGCCAATTTTGACATTGAAAATCATAACTGTTTCCATTATCCACAACTACAAATTAAATTTTGTGGGGATTGTAAACATACAATAAAATATCCTTTTAAGTTACATCAATCGGCCGAGACCGATCTAGGATGATTTTTGTAAGATCAGCTGGGTCGATTTTATATTTTATAATAATGGCTTAAAGAAAAAATATCCTTTTAAGTTACATCAATTGGCTGATTTTATAGAAAAAAATTATAGTCTTGAGATTACAGAGATTAGACTCGAAATATGTTAAATGAAGTGTAAACATTGGCTGTGTGACCCGTGATAAGAACAATATATCGGTTAAGGGGCTTTCTTTTGTGTTGAAAATATCGATGTAAGTGGGAAAATCGATATATGAATATCGATATAAGTGGAACAATTAACATTGGGGTCAATGGAAGAAATTTGGCACAGAAAATAATATTGATATAAGCAGGATATCAATATAAGCGATATCGATATAAGCGGGGAGGAGTGTACATACCCTCTTTATTTCCTGTAAAAATTATGTTGATGCCACTTATATTTCTAGTTTGGCAGCCATATTTGTGGTTTTTTCATTGATCACATTGGACATTTGATCCTAGACACTTTGTATCCTTGTGATATTGTGACCTAAATTGTACAAGTATTATAATAATGCCAAATGAGCTCAGGTCCATCTGGACCTGTTTCTATAGAAACAATGGAGATAGATGGCAGACGGGCAAGGCAAGGAGTTTGGTTGTATATTGGATATCCTCCGCCATCCAACCAAATTCCTTGCCTTGCCTATCTGACATCTCTGCATTTTTTTTCTATAGAAAAAGCATGCTGCTTGACTAATCCAACATCCCCTTTGTACATGTCATCATATGCAACTGGAAACAAGTTATACCCTAGGCTAGGACAATTTTAACATCCTCTTTGTAGTTTATTTTGCAAAGTTTTGAACCAAAAAGTAAAACTAAGAAATTTAGTTTGACTGTGGGACATTAAAATATGTCGATGTGTCGTTGTTCTTGAATTTATATGGTTGGAAAACATGTTGTTATGCAACCATTGTCCGATGAAGTATTATTTGCATTCTACAGACATACCACAAATAAATTTACACTAAACAAGTATCAACACTTTATGTGTTTATGTATTTCAGATCCATAAAATATACAACGTGGAAGAAAGGCGGCTTACTGGGGAAATGTGTTCGCCAGAGGAATTTGACGATTTTTTGGATGAAAATATTTTTTCACCGGGATTTGACGAAACCATGGCTGCTTTGTACGATGGATTCTTTGATGACTATGATGATGACAAGGAAAAGACTCCAGAGTTCAAGAAAGAACTTCGAGATGTATTGCTTGTAGGGATACGAGCCGGAAAAATAGACTGGGGGCGTTTTGCGATAGATAATGGGGTTGATGTAAACAAGCCTGACGTACACGGAATGCCAGCTCTCCACACAGTGGCTGAAACAGGAGATCCTGAGTTCGCAAGACTTGTAATAAAGGCAGGCGCAGACTTGAATTCCACCGTGACAGAGTTAGATGCAACACCTATGTTTGTAGCCTCCACCTTCAACCATAATGAATTTGTCCAGGTGCTTATAAAAGCAGGAGCTGATGTGAACAAAGCCACATCGAGCCACTTGACACCCCTATACGCAGCAGCCAAGCTGGGCAATACCAAATTGGCAGAGATGCTAATAAACGCAGGAGCCTCATTTGACAAAACCACAAATGTATTTCACATCGCAGCAATAAAGGGGAGCACAGATGTGTTACAGTTGTTACTGAAAAGTGGAGCAGAGGTGGACATGCCTTCAGAAGACACTGGCATTACTGCTTTACATTTAGCATCCGGATTTGGTCACAATCAGTGTGTTAAAATGTTGATAAAAGCAGGAGCTCGTGTTAACGCCTTTGATAACAAAGACCGAAGGAGACCTTTACATTATGCTGCTGAGAATGGTGATTCCATCTGCATGCGATTACTGATAGATGCAGGAGCTGATGTGAACATCTGCACAAAAGATGGCACCACTGTTTTACATGAGTGCGCAGAATTCATTTACTGCGTCCAGCTCATGCTTAATTCTGGAGCTCGTATCAATCAGGTTTCCGCTAATGGTAAAAGTCTTTTCGATGTCTTGGATGAATGTCTGACCTATGCGGAGGATGAAGAAGAAGAATCTGAGATTCGAGATTCTGCATCTTTATTGTATGCGGCTGGTGAATCCTGGAAAAACTATAACAATTCACAATTGTTAAATTTTGACAGAAAAGAACTGCGTCTCAAGCACATCACTCGAGAGGCAATACGAAAACATCTGATAAAACTGAAACCAAAAGTGCATCTGTTTGACAGGGTTCCTAAACTGGGCCTCCCAAAATTGCTACAATCTTACCTTCTGTATGACATGAATCTGGATATAGTAGCTAGTGATTTGGTGGTTAAACTGAAATTGTATCACGAAATTGTAAAAAGAATTATGTAATAAGAGGTTGATACAAAAACTTCGACAACAATGTAAGAACAATTAACCAGCGTTTCATGAATACTGCGTATTTGCAACTGGCATGAAATTACACTATACAGTGTTTACTTTTCATTAAATAAACAATTTATCCAATTTTCAAAATGTACAAATTTGCAAATGCTTTTGGTATAAATAAAAGCAACATATTTCACATTTTATTTTGTTTTTATTTTTTTATTTTGTTACGAATACCTGTCAACGAAAACAAAACCCACTGACATGCATCATTTACATGCAACAAAACACAATATTAGTACCAGAATAGAAATAGAAATACACAATTTAGAATTAGAAATATACAATTTTCTTTTGACGCAATTTTACTTCAATTGAATTTTAAATGCCCTAAAAGTCAGGAGGTGAACTGACGCTGGGAAAATATTCGACAAAAGTGGCCACAAATTTACCCACAGACGGACAGACTATATTGCAACCAAACGTCATGGCAAGTGTCGTAGCTTAGTAACATAACGCCTTTAAACTTCAACGTAACGTGGTCTTGACGTAATCTGCACATTATTTACGCGGCGAACAAGAAGACGTGGATTTCATGACGTCACATTCAACATACGTTGTCATGACTCACTTCACAAGGAAACACAGTACGAAAAACATAGAAACGATTGAAACAAACTCAATTTTTTTAAGAACTTTCTTTCTTCTGTAAACAATTCATTTGAATGCAGAATCCAGATGATGAGGATAGGCGATTACGGGAACTTGAGTATGAATGCATTATTATTTTTTCATTACACGACCAGTAAATCATAAAGGTAGACTACAACATACGGATAGGATGAGATACGCATATGTTTAATGCCACCTTTTAGTCTAAGTTCGTTTATAAAAATTTGGATCATTTCCTAAACGTCAGGAAGGAAGGAAATGAAATGTCTGCTTTAACTTAGAATTCTTATTTTATTTTCTTTCATGTTAGTTCTTTCATGTAAGTTTGGTACTGATGATTTTTTTACAAACTTTATACGGTTAATTTCAGTTGCACGCAGACTGTCATTCACTGAATGTAGCTGGAATGCTTGAGATAAGATTAGCCGCCATCTTAGAATAACTGGAAATTTATTTTTAGGCTGAAGACCACATAGTCATTGCGAATTTCATTCGAAAGACAACAAAGTCTGTATCTATTGCCAATCGTTCATTTGAGAGGGATGTAATACTCACGCTATCCAAAAATAATCCGACAAAGTTAGTCATGTGTGCATACATAAGGAACAGGGTGGTTTTTTCACGAATGCATTTTTAGACTTATGGGAAGACTTAAACAAAATGACTGTTTCTGAACATAACTTTTGTACCAAACATAACTTTTAATTTCATGAAGGAAAATGTGAATTTTTAAGACTTAGGGGAGGCAAGGGGCTCCAATAAACATTAAAATAGTTATGTCAGGTAGCCTGACTTAACTGGGGTTAATTTGGTAAAACAAAGAAAAAATTGATTTAGACTAAATTGGCCTCATGTACAAATTCTATAAAAACCATTGTGAAATCAGTGGATTTATGTTGCAGGAATAGTTATGTAAAACATAAGTAACATAAATTCCATAAGCCATTTCCCTTGTTGAAATACCACCCAGGAGTGCAGAGTATTTTTACGACTTCCCATTGACACAAACATTCTTATTGATAGCGTCACTATGTTCCATGTTGCAGGGCGAAACTCAAAGCTAAAGTGAATAAATTTCGTGAGCTCATCCTTTTCCCAGTTCGTCAGAGGTTATTCAATGAAGGAAGTTCTATTCTAATTGATGCGGCGAATCTTGGCGATTACCATTATGTGAGAAGGCTAACCGAGGCAGGAGCTGATGTGAACTATACTGATAAAAATGGAAAAACAACTTTGCAAGTCATTGCTATGAGAGGAGATCCTGGATCTTTGCGGCTGCTTGTAGAAGCAGGAGCTGATGTGAACACTGCCGACCAAAGAGGTGTCACCGCCTTACATTGCGCCGTAAAATCCGTGGAATGTGTCAGAGTTTTGCTGCTAGCTGGAGTTCTCATCAACCAACTCGACATCTATGGTCAGAATCTTTTTGACATTTCCAACCGTCGGTTTTGCCGAGAGAATTGTGACAAACAGAATTTCAAAGATGCTGCCACTTTACTCTACGCTGCCGGAGAATCGTGGAAAAGCTCCAACAACCCAGAGTTACTGAAAGTAGACAGGAAAGAAATGAGTTTAAGAAACATTTCCAGGGAGGCAATACGAAAACATCTCATACAACAAAATCCAGAGGTACATTTGTTCGATAGAGTTCCCCAATTGGGCCTCCCGAAATACCTGCAAAAGTATCTGCTGTATTATCACAAACTGGAAACTAAACACAGAAGGAGAAGACCAGTACCTTGTACAGATCTTAAAACAAAAATTGAAAAATAAAAGAAATAGCAAGAGACAACGACATAACAATAAAGAAATCCTTGTGCAAACTCAAAATTGGTTTTACAGTATTAATTTCTTTTAGACCTGTTTGGTCTGGAAACAGTGTTCGTTTACGGGTACCATTGGGAGCAGGAGCTGATGTGAATGCGTGAGAAAATGAAGGAAGAACAGTTTTGTTTGCAACAGCCCTTACACCATTTAATTGTTATTAAAAGCATGACCTTAAATAATTCATTAATACATTCACTGTATTTTTATTTGCTCCCCTTCGCGCTTAAACAACACCGAAATTTTGCCAGAAGGGGATTTTGCTAATTTATCATGGAACTGAGATTAATGAATTGCAATTGAATTATTGATCACGTCGTTCACATGGCCATACCGCAGGATCAACTATGATTGATCCCCTATGTATGCGGATTCGTGTCACGTGTGATTGATCTGCTAATTCATTCAAATAACGGATCTGTCACAGTTGATCCCAGGACGTCCGAAATAATTAAATGCCGTTACGTCGTTGTTACTAGCTTCATGCATGCACTCATTTGACCCCTGTCAATTTTGACGTCATAAACTGTTGTCAGGAAACGACCGAAAGCTTGGCAACGCACAAAACAAAGAAAATCAGAGCGGTAAACAAATCAAGAATTCATAATTTTTGAAAACGTAAGTATACTTTTTGTTCTGGAACACGAGAATAGATTCATTTTTGCAAAATGTCAATTTGTCCATAATTCATAATCTTTTTACAACACTTTAGCCACAAATATTAAACATTGCGAACTTTTCCCGTTACCTTTATTCTTTTTCTTCATCGTTTTAACGGTTTTCATGAATATCAAATTACATTTTACTTTGTGGGGCTGGTGACGTGAGGCTTAGCATATACAGGTATGAGGAAATAATCAAAAGAATATTTTCAAGTGTTTTTGAGTATTAAAGAGTATTAAATCAAATGAATAGTAACAGGGAAAGCTTTGTGACGAAATTCCTCATATTTCAACAGCTATCCCCCTCTCTCCCCATCTCCACCTTCTCCGCCCTCCCCCAAAAACATCTTTCACAAAACTTTTAATATGGACAATACTTATTTCCTTCAGTGTCAACTTGAAAGGTCTACCACATCAGCAACGTTAGCTGCAAGTGAATAATTAACGAATTATCAGTCATAGAAATGGGAGTTCCATTGGGAAAACCAAAAACGAGAAATGCAGCAACTTCTCCAGTGAACTTTGAACCAGCAATAGACGAAGAGCAAAAGTCTAGAAAACTTAATGCAAAATGCTTAAGACAATATCTGCCGAAAGGAGCGAATGTAAATCACCTTGATAAGGATGGACTGACAGCATTACATAAAGTATGCCTGAATGGAAGCAGTTTTGTAGTGCATATGCTCATACTAGCTGGAGCTGATGTGAACATTACTGATAGAAATAGAATGACTGCATTACATCTGGCATCAATGAGTGGAAACAGTAGGATTATTAAACACCTCATTGACGCAGGAGCTAGTGTGGACAGTTTCTGTGTAGATGGTAGGGCTCCTATCCACATAGCAGCTCAAAGTGGATTTACTGACGTGCTTCAACAACTTCTGGATGCTGGGGCGGACGTTAATACCTTCAGCAGGGCCTCTTGGTACAGTTATTATTATTGCCATGGCAATTGGTCTCCATTTTTACCAACCGGAGTAGAGCTTGAGAAAGGAAAGCGAGAAACGCCCTTATGTATAGCAGCTAACCATGGCAACACAGATTGTGTGCGATTACTGATTGATGCAGGAGCTAAGGTTAATGCTACTTGCTGTTCCAGGAGAGCAGAGAAAGACAGACTAATGTGGACAGCATTGCACGCAGCAGCTGAGAATGGTCAGCGTGACTGTGTGAAATTACTTATAGAAGCAGGAGCTGATGTGAATAGCGCTGACGGTGAAGAAAATACTCCAGTTATGACGCTCCTGAAATATAGTTATTTCCATCGGTCCTGTATTGATAAAAGCAGGAGCCAATGTGAATGTATTTAACAAAAAAAGATGTACACCTTTGCGTCAAGTCTGTTCGATAGGCCATTTGAACTGTATACGGTTGCTGATAGAAGCAGGAGCCGATGTGAATTTCACTGATAACGACGGCAATATAAGTCTCATTCCACTCATGAAGTCTAAAAGTCCGGATCTTTCTGAATGCGTAAAAGTAATGATAGAGGCAGGAGCCAATGTGAATGTACATGACACAAATGGACACACGCCTTTGCATCTGGCCTGTAAAGCTGGCAATACCCTGTGTATGACTTTGCTGGTGCAAGCAGGAGCCGATGTGAATTTCACTGATAATGAGGGCAACACAAGTCTGATGGCGCTTCATAGTACTAAACTATTACGACATTCCAACCCCTATCTTTGCAAGGGGACCACAATTTTGCTGGAACATGGAGCCTTGATCAACAAATTCAACAAAAGAGGTTTCGCAATAGTTGATTTAATAATAGCTTCTAACGACGGGAAAACTATTGGGGTGAGTAAGAGAGACCGGCAGGACTTTTTAATGTTACTTTATGCAGCGGGAGAGCAGATTTTCGAATTTTTAGCTTTTCAGGAGGATGAAGATAAAACATCTTTGAAAAATATGTGCCGAGTAAAAATACGGAAAGAACTGTTACGCATTGAGCCTCATCTGCACTTATTCCACAGAGTGCCTAAGCTAGGTCTGCCTTCATCTTTACAGTCGTATCTTCTGTACAATATCTCGTTAGATTTCAATGCATTAGGAAACATCTTTCAACCAGAATGTTTGACTCCAGGCAGGCACAGTAAGATCAGAGCCATAATGGTCACGCGCTAGACTACACAATCATGCACATAAGGGTAAATGCTGGTCGGAAACCTGGACCGTAATGGACTAACTATCAATTTGACCAAATTAATCTTAAAAAGAAAGCAAACAAAGGTTTTTGAAAATAAAAAAGTTACAAGTGTAATCGTACTTTTTGTTAGGATGGCACGCCTGCCTGCAAAATAAATGTAGCTAAAACAATAATGATGTCACAAATTTGTACGTTTCATTTGAAATTTCTTATTTTTATCCAATGAAACCTCCTGAGGCCTAAATCTAAACGTTTTGAGTTAAAAATCCGGATCCAACTAAGCTACCCTTGTGGGTTTTTTTACTTTTTACATTGCGATTACATCAGCCAGTTTCTTGGTCAAAATGTGAATTTATTGAAAAATAATATGATTTAAATTAACTTAAATATCATAGACAGTTCATTATAATTTTCTAATAAATTTCGCAACAATATATATTTGATAAAACTATTTTGTACAATATCAGCATAACAGAGTATTATTTTCTAAATTATCCCCTTCCCTTAGAAAAAATGATACTCTACTGAAATCACTAAGCGAAATTAACATATCACAAGGTAATCCCAAGGGATTCCCTTCCAACTGATTTGAATATCACCTTGACTTTATGCAAAATACGTATTTCCACATTTTCCTATATAAAGACCAGCATTCCACAATAATACTCCGTGATCTGATGAAGTCAAGAACTGAATACGAAGCGTTAACGTTGGTCAACTAAGATATTCAAACAAAGTTACTGTCTTAAAATATTGGAGAACTCGTCTACAAATATCAATATCAATCAATATCAATATAAATCAACTACACTGTCACAACGTTAAAGACGTTACCATTCCATTGCAAATCTGATAAAATGCACTGTTGACCTTTGTTTTTGATCAAGTCACGATAGGTTGCCAGGAAACGGTAACCAGAAGTAGAACATAAACATCAAGAAACGCGTTAAAAATACATAAAACATTTTGGACTGCAGTAGTAAAGAGACTCGTTGCAAGTGATTGTATTCGTGTGATACTGATTTACATTGCAACACAATTAAGTTAATTCTGTTCTACAAGACACAGAAACTAGAACTAATAGCGCAAAGCACTCCCGAGCTACTAAAGTTCTACATCCACATAATATTTCCTCACATCTGTTGATCGACAATATCATGTTTTGCGAATACTAATTATTTCCGAGTGTATCATTTCAAAAGATTGAAATCCAGAGAGTTCTAAACTAAAATAAACAGCCTATTCAGTAATATTCTTGTAGTACATATCTTGCATAAAAATTGAACGCAACAAGAATATGTCTGTTGAAAGTAAGATACCAGTATCAAAATCAAAAGATGTGTGTTTATAGCTGCTATGGCAGGGGACAGTTTTGTACTTAGACAACTAATAAAGAAAGGAGACGATGTGAACACCCCTTACCTTGACAGAAACTGGACCCCTTTGTACGCAGCTGCTGTGGAAGGTCATACTCACTGTATGGAATTGTTGATAGAAGCAGGGGCTGATTTAGATTTTGACACTGCTGACGGAGACACTGCTCTTATGGAGTCTGTTTCACACGATAACATAGATGGAGCTGCTCTTCTTATCAATGCCGGGGCTGATGTAGACGTAAGAAATGGCATGTACAGAAGAACAGCTTTAATGGGAGCGGCATTAAAAGGAAAATACCAGATGGTTAAATGCCTTCTTGCAGGAGGAGCTGATGTGAACATTACTGATTTTTGTAGCGGTGAAACGGCACTCCTATCAGCTGCTAGGGGTAACAACACCCCTTGTGTAAAATTACTTTTGGATGCAGGAGCTGATGTAAATTTTGAGGACGATGATGATCACACATCATTATTTTTTGCAGCAGGCCTTGGTAACAGTTCTTGTGTTGAATTGTTACTTAGTTCTGGAGCTGATGTCAACAATTCTTGTGTTGAATTGTTACTTAGTTCTGGAGCTGATGTCAACAATTCTTGTGTTGAATTGTTACTTAGTTCTGGAG